>VWZI01018595.1:189162-234545 GCA_013396835.1 Psilopogon haemacephalus
AAAGGAAGCACCAACATCAAATATAAGATGCTTGATTGAAATTGAGAAATACTTTGTTAAGAGCTTAAAGCATTCCAATGAAAAAAATAATTTCTTCTCAATATTATTGAGTTTGTGTCTGGAGAAAAACCCACATAATATCGTGTCGAAGTTGTTGAAGATGCTTACTGGAGGAAGATGGACGGATGAGGTCAAAGTCATTACTTTGTTCAAACAATGAAACTCAAACAGAGCAAAAAGATGGTAAGAAACATTTCACTCTCTGAAATATATTCATTTTATCATGCCTTGGTGATAATGAAGTAACCCTAAAAGTCTTTTCAGAGAAGTACTGTTTTTTTTAAACCTAATGAGAATTTAATTATTTATTTCAACAGACTCAGGACTTCATCATGCAATTGCAATCTGAGTGTTCAAAATGCTTTTGCAGCCATGACCCATATCTTTCATATTTGAACTTAGAGGACTGGTACTCTCTGACTACCATTTGATAGCACTTTTACAAAGGGTAGGAGTTATTCACAGGAACTAAGGAAGGCTGCTCAGGGAGAGCACCAAACTTCTGGATCAGTGAGTACTTCTAAAATGAGGCTTGTGTAAAAAAAAAAAATCTCCTTTTCTCCATTACAGAGCAAGTGCAGAGGAGGGCAAAGAAGCTGGTAAAGAACCTGGAAAATAAATTTTATGAGGAGCAACTGAGGCAGCTGGGGCTGTTTAGTTTGAAGAAGAGGGGGCTGAGAGGAGACCTCATTGCTGTCTACAGCTACCTGAAAGGACATTGTGAAGGAGCTGCTTCTGGTCTCTTCTCACAGGTAAATAGTGATAGAGCAAGAGGGCATGGCCTCAAGCTGCAACTGGGCATGTTTTGACTGGACATTAGGAAACATTTTTTCACAGAAAGAGTGGTGAGGCATTGGAATGGACTGCCTAGAGAAGTGGTTGAGTCACCAACCCTGGATGTGTTTAAAAGTCGTTTGGATGTGGTGCTTGAGGATATGGTTTAAGGGTGAACTTCGTAGAGCAAGGATAACAGTTGGACTTGGTGATCCTGGGGGTCTTTTGCAGACAGACAATTTCTGTGATTCTGTGATTCCATTAACAATAGAGGAACACCATGGATATTAACCCTCCCTCCCCCAAAACAAGAACATATTCACCAAAGCTACATCACTATTTGCATGCAGTGTCCTATGTATATCGAACTCAGTGAGCAAAAGGAGACCTTTGATCAAAACATAGAATTAACCTACTCCACAGAAGGCCACTGGACTTACAGAAAGAGTGGAAGAATCAATGGCCTTTACAGAGTTAAGCCACAAAACATGTGATTAGCATTTTCAGCTTGCCAAATGTTCTCTACTTAGACACACATCCCACTCAAGATTTTTAATTTTATTTTTTTTTCCATGTTGGGACTAATCAGGTCTCAGGAGCCTGGGAACATCCTGGAAGAGGATTATACATGAAATTTTAATAGTCTGTTGGCCATTATTTTTTCTTCAGTTAAGACAAAGATGGGAATTAAGTATCACTATATGCAGCAATGAAGAGGAAATTAAAAGGGGAGGGGGGGTGTAAATTAGAAGCAATAAGGAAACTTTTCCTTAACCACAGAGCTGATGTAAATGAAGGCTCAGTGACAGCACCTCTAGCTAGCAGTCCTGGGTGTTGATGGTCTCTGTTAACACCAGGCCAGTATTGCAAGCTCTGCGTCCTGCTGAGCCTGACATTTGGCCTTTCCTGATGCAGAGTGTAGCTGGGAAACGTCAACAGCCATAACAAATATTACTGCATGTACCTGGCAAGTCACTCATGAAACACCCTTATGACTGTTTACAGAGCCTTGTAAGATGGTTTTGCTTTCTGGAAATAACAGATGTACTGGCACACACTAAAATTTCAGGTTTCCCCACCCCAATTTCTGTGTGAACTGTCATGGCAGGGGGAGTAACATTGCAGTTACTCCAGACTCTTAGTTAACTCTGCTCAATTGCCCCACAAAAACAAGAGGAAAAAAGAAACAACAAGAAAAAAAAAGAATATTTGTCCATTTATAGGTTAGGCACATATTGGAAGTGCTGTTTTCTTTTTCCAAATTTGTCCAGATCCTTGTTCTCCTTTCAGAATGGCCTCACATAATGGAAATGTAGAAAACATATCACAATAGGTCTAACCATACATTTTCATCTGTATCTGCTTTACTGGAAAAAAAAATATTTCCAAGTTTGGTTTTTTTTTAAGAACCAGTATTTTCTAATGTAGAATATGCTGCAGACCAATGCCTAAAGTTTCTGCTGTCCTTTCTAGAAGCCTGATTTTCTACAAAGTAGTCTAAATATGCCAAAGTGTGGAGATTAGATTGTGTGTTCAGTATATAGACATACATTGTCATTTTTCTTTTCCAGAACCTCCCACTATTGCTCAGCATGTAAAGGTATTCCGTTTGCTGAATTCAACCTGCCAACTGTAACAAATATGTTCTAATCCCATTATATGAATCACAGTTCACTAACAACCACGTAGCAGCGACCAAGCCTTTTCTCTTTGATCATCCCAGATTTGCACACTGGCCAAGGGCAAGAACCACAAAGTCTGCTGAGAATAGATGCGGAGAGACAACCTGCAAGGCACAACACCTGAGCACTACGTATGTGATATAAAGTACAATTGTTTAAAAGGTACCTCAGCTCCCATTTTACAAAGTTCATTACTGTAGCAAATGTTTTAACATCATTTTTTTTCCTCTTTCTTCTATTTCTATTTCTTTATTTCAGTTTCACAGTGCTGTAACTGTTGAATATATGGCTGCAGTTGTGACTCAATAATTTCATCTGTCTGGTCTTCCATTTCATAATTAAATTAGGTATTAACTTGATTTTCTTAGGAGTGTAATATTGCTACGAGGTCATAATGGGAAGAGTTAAGGGAAAAGTGGCAAAAAATATTACTTTTTGTAAACCTTGCCATTAGGCAAAGATTCTGATATATTTTGGTTTAAGTATCTGGGAATGAAGTACTGAAACTGTCTTTACACAACTGAAATGTTACATTTTAATTCTATTTCAACCTTTATATTATATAAAAATCCCTAAACTTTCTGGGCTCTTCTGTTTTATCTAGTTAGATATAAGCCAGAATGAGGCAAGTCAAAGTGTTTCAGTATTTTCCCCTTAAAATATTTAAATCCTGTCAAATATCCTGTTTCCTATACATTTTTTGAGGGAAGCAAGTTCATTTATAAAGTTTCTATGTCTTACATTTCTAAATTCCTTCGGAAACCTGCAATTAGCTGTTGTATGGTGATAAGTTTTTAGGTAGCAAACGTGAGCATTTCAAGATCTTTGGTGGATTTTTTTTTTCTTTTTTTTTGATTTGCAAACAGAATCTTTTGAAGGGGCAATGAGAAGCTGTGCAGACAAGCTGCAGTTAGAGATTTGTTGGAGCTATCAGACAATATTGAACGTCTCCTGTCCAAATGCTGAGAGCTATGAGGCTCTATTGACTTCTCTGTGGAAACAGCTCACAATGAATGAGACTGAGGAAAGGATTAAAAAAGAGAGGACATAATTTCCTTATCACAAAGCAGTCCACAAAAAAATTGAGCTTTCCATTCAGGTTTAAAACAAAACTGCTTTCCAGGCTATACCATTAGACAACACATTAACTGAAATAGATGTTAAAATATATTAAGGGTTCAGACTAATATGTTCTCTTGGTTAGGAGGAAGATGTTGTATATAATCAGTTTTCATTTTCATATGTTTGTGACAAAGCACAAAGCTGCATGGTTTGGATGACAAGTATAGATGGAAAGTTTTCCTTTTCTCTCTCTTCCCTTATTCAAATTGCTGTTTTGACTGCATTCATTAAGGGAATAACAGAAACTTGTTTTTTATTTGTTTGTTTTCCATCATATTTTTTAAAAAACCTGTGACCTTAACAACTCCTTTAATGATTTTGGACAAAATGATGACTCAATGAGTTAATTTAGCCCTCTTCTGTGGGCTGTCTCCAAATCACACATGTACATGAATCATTTCACTAACAATTGAAATATGGTCAGACTTGCTCAGCTGCATGGTGGCAGCCACAAAGACAATTGGTGTAACTCTGTAGCTTGAGTAATCCTGGATGGGACACTAAGGCAAAGCATTTCTCTTGCAGCCGTTTCCATGGTTATCTCTAACACCCACATACAGCAAGTAGGACACTGGCTGTTAAAAGTCTCATCCAAATAAATCCTACCAAGTAAATTGCATGGAACCCAATTTATCTACCTCAAAATGAAGTTTACTGGGATTTGAACCTGTGACTTCAGGAAAATAAAACGAACCAACAACTACTTCAGACCTAATGTGGAAGTCATTCAGCCATTCTGTTAGCTTTAAGACATAAATAGTACATTTGAGACCACAGACATGCATATGTACATATATATACATACATGTATATATATATATATATATATATATATATATATAAATACATGTATATATAGAAAAAATAGTAAAATTGAGACTATAGACACGCATAGATACATATGTACACGTACATATGTATATATGTACATATGTATATATATACATATAATAAATTTGAGACCATAAACCTGTATATATATATATATAATAAATTTGAGACCATAGACCTGTATATATATATATGCATACATATATCTGTACATATGTGTATAACCAGTACATCTGAGACCACACACATGCATACATGCATATATACATATATATATATATATACACACACATATATATGTACACTTACACATGTATACATATACTTATAAAAATCTATACGTAGACGGCAGTACCTACATTTGCCTGAGATTCGTCATGCCCATTGATTTCTGCTAATTCCTTGGCGCTTTTTAACTGCAGAGAGTGAAAAACAAAACCAAAAGAAAACCAAAACCGAAACAGAACAAAACAAGCACATTACTTGACTATTTCACACAGTTATCTTTGATTTATTTGAAGGAGCATTTTATAAAGTTTCCAATGAGAAAACCAGATGGAGCATATAATTCTAATGAGTTTTTGCTCAAACCATTTTGAAACCAACATACTTAAGGCTTTATAGGCTGGTGGAAAAAAAAAAAAAAAAGAAGGAAAAATAGTAAGACTGGGTCATTATTTTTTTAAATAATAAGATTAGAAAGTAGTTTCAAGGCATAAAAGTGTATAGAATTGGCTCTCAAGAATAATAAATGATTTCACTTCCCATTCTTGTTGCTATTAATTTAAACTTTACTATATTTGCAAGTTGCCACTAGCTAAATAGCATTTTGCTAATGATTACTTTTGAATGATATATTTTGAGCTGTTTAAGATGCTGAAATGCTACTGTACATTTCCTTCCTGAGGAAGGATCTAAATAACTGACATGGCTCCTTGAAATGATGGAAAAGGAAGTGAAAAGAAGAATTTAACAGGAGGAACTGCCAATTCCAAATATATGATGTGAACTAATTTTTTTTCTTTCCTCCTTAATTACTTTTTTTTGGGGGGGAAAAGTCAAGATCACATTGGGGGTTCTAAAAAGCTCTCTCAAGAGATTTAAGGAATGTCCTAGTTCATGTCTGGAGTCACAGTGAAATATACAGAATATGCAGCTCATCCTGTGATTGAGCAAGGAGGAGATAGGATGGCTCTCCTGAGCCCATAAGATGTGGAGGTTTGTACATTTTCTTTGAGCACTCAACCATTTAGTCTTTAGTTAAATTTCTGAAGAGTCATTTTAACCTATTTCAAAGTGAGTATCTACAGTGGGGGAAGATGGAGAACAATAAATAGAACTTTCCTCTATATTTGTTGTTTTTTGACAAAGAAGTTGGGGCTGATGATGCAATCATGGCTCTGAATGACAACAGTCCTAAAATCCAAGTGAAATGGAACGATATTGTATTTTGATTAAGTGTCTGACTCAGAAGTGGTCTACCACGCTATGGCACCTTGCTTATGTTCACCATCTTTTTGCCCATGTGGCAGTAGTAACTACATTGTCTGTGATTCAGTTCCAAACTTCTCACAGTTTCCAGTCTGACAGTTGAGTTAATCAGGCTATGGTCTATGCCTACCTTATTATGCAGGGCTGTAAACTACACCAGTTCAGGAACTGCTGCTCAAGACACTAAACCAGTCCTGACAGAGAGGGAAAGGGACAGCAGTCTCTGAAAAAGCAGTTAGAGGGGGGACAGCAAAATTATCATGTCTCCTGCTTCCATTCACTGATGCTCATCTTCAATATCCTCAAAAAACTTGCAATTTATACTGACAGCAGGGTGATGCATTTCTAATAAATGCTACATGTTTTCCCTTTACTTAAAAAAAAAAAAAATCTCACTGTGAGGATGGCTGGTAGGAATGTGTTGAGATGGCTACTTTCAACCAAGCACCAGAATTAGGTATTTCTGCACCATGGTGCAAACAAAAGAGGTGTTTGATGATCCTGCCAATTCTTCATTATAGAAATTCACCTCTGGTAAGCAGTTCTTTTGAGTTCAGCTGAATTACTCATCTGACTATGAAGTCAGGAGAGCTTGAGTATGTAAAACTGGTGTGCATTCTAATGCCCTGTCCTGAGAAGTACTGCTCATAATCTACCTTTTGCCTTTCCTTTTCTGGGTGGATAAAGTGCTGGCCCACCTTGGTGATTTCTGCCTCCTTGGGCAATGCTCCCCATATGTTCTGCTGGTGACATTCCACTCCCCCATCACCCACATGTGTGTTTGACCAGAAAGTGGGCTCAGCATCAAGTCTACATTACTCTGATAGGCATTGCCCCCCTCCATGGTACCCTACCATCATCACCCTGGCACTGCTCCACTGGTTAATTTAACTCAGACAGGATGCTTGAGCCTTCTGTCTCTTTTATTACATATCATGCTCTGAAAAGGATGCCAGGGCTCAGGCAAAAAGGTGCTAGCATATACATCAACAGTAGGACCACTGCAGCAGGAGGTAGAGGTGAACTAGTAAATATAGTGGTGGAAAATTCGTGGGTAGAAAATGTGCAGCTGCATTTCCACAGGTTAAAGGGGTAAAGTCTCTTTTTTTCCAATATTGTGTTTTTTGGTTTTGTTTTGTTTTTTTTTTTCTAAATTAAATTTAAAATTGTATTCTTCTCTCAAATGCTAAATAGTGAAATGTTGGAATAGGAACCTCAGAAAAAACATACAATATTGGAAAAACAGGACTTGCCTTACCCCCTAGGCTGGCTCCATCGCAGATCAGTGGCAAGTGTGATGTTACCAGCAGAGAATATGCTGAGGTAACACACTGAACTAGTGCCAGTAACAACCAAAGGCCTACCTGAAAGGAGAGGAGAAGGGTTGAGGAGTTAGAAGTTTCTGATGAGTATAATGCTATGGTGAGGTAGGTCTGACTCAAACCAGTGGGCGTAAATCTGACAACCAGAGAGATTCATCAGATCAGATCTGATCCTTGGCTATAGAAGCATACTATGACACAGAGGCAAATGATATGTCTCCCAGCAGGACATCCCAGCCTGGATGCAACTGGGTTGGTGCAGTTGGATGAGCATGAGATGTGTCGAACCAGCAGATATGCTTAGACACAGGTAGTGAGACAAGGAGCGATTCCTCTGCCAGGTTGAGATGGGAAGGCAGATTTTAGCAAATATATCACAAAACCAAGCCATAGAATTGATGTGGGAACCCGGTGCTATTAATTTTTTCAAAATCTTCATATTTACTTGACTGCCGGATGACTTTCAATACCCACTGTGGATAAAACACACAGATCAGCTGTGATTCTTGTGAAGCAAAGTTGTGAACCTTGGCAAGTGGAGGTCATTACTGCGAGGACTTCTCCTGTTCTGGAAAGTTTTGGAACTGGTTCAGGGTTGTTAGAGAAACACACTGGCTGTGCAGCACTCCTCAGGAATTCTGGCTACTTAACAGTCTTGGCCTTAGGCTTGTTTCATAGCTAATTCTCAAGAGAAATGCAGATCCATCCTGCCTTTCTTCCAGCTACTGTTTCGTCTGTCTGCCTAGCATGAGTGCACATTTGATTCGCAATTAGTAGGAGTCTGCAGAGATTCAAAAGTCTGCCCTGGTGGTCCCTGCTGGGGCCTAGCATTGTAAGATCTTTCTATATGTTTTTGCAGCTTTTAATTGCTTTGGAGATGTAAAATAACTTCATGCAATTTCATTTTTTTTCTTTTCAAAGTATTTTATAAGACTATGCCTTGAATGTCATGTAAAAATGGAAATGAGATTGCAATTAACTCAGGAGATCAGTGGATTCTACATTTATAAAGATTTGGTCATTACCAAACCCATTCTTCCTCATTGCATTTTGTGCAATATAGTCTTGCATCAGCTCTCATTTAGCAGGTTGTCTCTGTAACCATCAGTGCTAAGAGCATGCATCTGAATGCAAAAGCTTTATTTTTTTTCCCCTGGAATTTAAATGATTAGTTTCTAGGGTATATTTGCCACTAGATCCATTCAAAGACACTTAAATGTGGAACTACGTCGCAGCTTTCATAATGAGCATTAAAAAAAAAAAAAATCTGAAATAACCATAATTTACTTTCCCCAATGTGTACATTAAATGTATAAATCTGTCTTCAGACATATTCAGACATGTACACTGAAAATTCTTGAATATAAGAATTATTAGCATTTTGAATCTCTGCCATCTAAGCAATTCAGATCCCACAGTCTTTAAAATACAAATTCTCCACCAAGCCATTAAATATTTTAGTCAAAGTTTATATATAAAGTATTGAAATAAGATCTTGAAGCAGAGACTGTCCCTGTGCAGCCCAGGTGGGGATTTGTGATTTCAGTGTGTCCAAGCCACATAGTCCATACGGACAACATGTATTTGTGCATGCTGTGCTTGCACATGATGCATTGTTTCACCTCCAGATTTACAGATTTAGCAACAGATTTTCTTTCTGCTGTGTAACTATTTATTTTTTGATGCTTAAAAAACAATACTATCAAATCTACTTCTCAGTGTCACAGGCACCTTAGTATCAAAAGTTGTAGTGATCAGATATACCAAGGCTTTCTTCTCACTGACTAAATAAGTGCATCAATAACTACTTTTTTAATGCCATTATGATTTTGGCATGCTTTTATCTCCATGTATAAAACAGGAGATGCCAAGCTTTTTCCCTTTTCCTTCTTCTTTTTTTTTTTTTAATACTAGTCTTAAAATAAAGGATTGTTCTGCTTCAGATACATTTAACTCTCCCAACATTAAAAAAAAAAATCAGAGTAAAAACATATCACTGCTACTCAAGACATGAAATTCAATAGTATGAAATAAGAGTCTATTCTTACTATGTTTTCTCAAACTCTGTGTTAGCCTCAGCTGTGTTCACAAATGCTAATCAGAGCAGACACACAGGCCACGTAAGGCTACATCTTGCTTACAGCATATTCTGTGGTCAGACTCTTAATGGATTTTGGAGGTGAAGCCATGAGTCTTCCATCCCCTTAGCATGCCTAAGTCAGCATTATTCTCCCACCAGAAGCACTCACCTGTTCCTGCAAGACTTTGAGCATTGCTTGAGTATGTGTTTGCTCTTCCTTTGCTTGTTCCAGTTCAGATTTTTTGTTGTTTAATTCTTCCTGTATGCTCAGTAATTGCTGCACAAACAAAAGAAGTTTCTGTTTAGCATCCTCTGAATCCAAAGCAGTTTTAAATCCTTAGTTTGATAAATCCTCATTTAAAACAATGCTTTGCAGCCTGCTCATACATCTATTATTGTTGCATAATCTGCTGTGCCTAAATGGACCAGAGGTAAATTATTTTCATCTGCATCTCCTTCTGCAGCAGTGCTCCACAAGTAATGCATCTGTTAATGTGTGTTAAGCTATTTTCTTACATTAAAGTAGAAACTCCTGGTACAGTATATCACCCACAGAGCAACTGTCACATTCATCTGAACCAAAATCTTATTTGTAGAACTGTATGTGGTGGTTTTAATAATACTAGGGTAAACACTACGGTACATAAATAATTTAAAAGCACAGCCCTTTAATATAATTAGTCATTGGCCCACAGCCATTTTCATTCTGTGCAAAGCAATAATCTGGAAAGCTTTCACACTGACTTGCCAAGAAGACAAAAGCTTTCCTTCTTTCCCCTTGTGCTGTGATATTTTATTAGATCAGGAAGATTGATGACCCACAATCAATATATCAATTAGGAAGACTGCTGATCTGAACTGTCAAAACAAAAACATACAACCAAGTCCCATTTTTATGAAGAGATCTGTGGGATGTGGGGACATCTTTAACAGCCTACATTCCCTGGTCTTGGCTAGCTTTAGGTTCAGCATAGATTTATTTGGATTGTCAAGAGTAGATGAGTAGATCTAATAAATTCTGAAATAATTATATATTTTTGTATTCATGTGATGAATGTTAGGTACTACTGGAGACCAGTAGGACACAAACAGAAGATTAAAAAGGAGTTTGTGATGCTTCCCTTAGTGATCAAGAAAGGAAACTGTTATTTGCTGAGGCAACATACTGCTTGTAAGCACATTCCTCGAATGAGGAATGGCTTTACTTATGTGTTACTGATCTAAACATGTATCTAAGCATCTAAAGCTTAGTTTATGATTGCTGCTAGGAGTGGGAACTATGACTCAAAGTGATGTTGCAGAAGTCCAGCAGCTTAGTAAGTTACAGGTGGCAAATCTAGGAATAGTCTTGGGCCTTGTTTCACTGCACTGGAAGTCTCAGGCACCAAAGGACTTGGTGCCAGTATTGTCTTCAGAGATGCTTGGAAAGAGGTGACCTTTCAGGGACTGATGGAGTTACTGGCAATGTATTTCTGCTGTAAGCAAACACCTGTATGACGAATTCATTCAACCACCAAAGTGGTGGTTGTGGGTATGTGTCTGATTATATCTCACACATTCTACAGTCCAGCTGGGTTAGCTTTTTGATGGATCATGCCAACTGGACTGTTCCCTGGGAGCCTTCGAGAGACATTCATGTATTTGTATTCACTTTACCACAGCACAAGAACATTTAAAATCTTTAAATGTTACATGAAATAACAGGTCTGTTCCACTGAGGCTTTTGCCCAACCAACTTTTGTGTGGAAAGAAAGCTGTACTTCAGCATTTCTTGACCAGGGATGAATTGCCACCTTGGGCTGGTATTCACCTTACCTCTCAGGTACCACTCTACATCTCCAGAAAATACATTGAATTTGTGTATACTGTCATATGTCACACAAAGATATCTATGCAGGTCCTTAGCACAGTTGTGGCTTTCCAGGCATTTCATAACTTTTTAGCCCAGAAGGGACCATTTTTTCAACTCATGTAATCTCTGATTATTACAGATCATTAAGCTTCACCCAGGATAGCTCTAGCTGATATCTGCAACTTTGAAAGAAGCAATTCCAGTCCTTGGAAGAGAAGCAGAGCATACAAGACACCAGAAAGATAGCATAAGCTCTCTCATGGGTCACTGGCTGAGACATATGAGGTTTGATAAACCGATGTACCACTTAACATGTACTGGTGAAATGTTCTCTCCTTCCCAAGTGCAACCTGTTCAACCTTACACACTCAAACACAGCAAGGATTATTAAGAGAAACAAGTCTTTGACCCTCAGCTCAGACTCTTCTCTGAGCAATTATATCTCACTAGTGTGGCCATCATCTGATGATGCAAAGGGAGAAGCCAAAATAAACAAAATTAGCCTCACACAAAACCAAGATGCATGTAACCGATTATGTACTTGGGGAGCGAAGCCTTCATTTTCCTATCCAAGCAATCAGCTGAAACTTTGATGCATGTGAGTTGATTATTGTGGTTTCAGTGCTGTGTTACAAGTACTAGGCAGTCTGAGGAGGCTCTCATGAGAGATTTGTTTGTTCCACAGCTTCTGAAGAAAGTCAATAGCCGCACATGCCCAAGGACAGCACAGTATCACAGAATGGTTTGTGCTGGAAGGGATCTTTAAAGGTCTTCTATTCAACCCACCTGTAATAAGCAGTGACATCTTTAACTAGACCTGACTTTGTTTGGTTTCCATGTCATACAGGTGTTTGCTTACAGCAGAAATACATTGCCAATAACTCCCTGAAAGGTCACCTCTTTCCAAGCATCTCTGAAGACAATACTGGCACCAAGTCCTTTGGTGCCTGAGACTTCCAGTGCAGTGAAACAAGGCCCAAGACTATTCCTAGATTTGCCACCTGTAACTTACTAATAAGGTCCTTCAGGAACCTTCTCTTCTCTAAGCTGAAAAACCACAATTCCTTCAGCCTTTCTTCATGGGAGAAGATCACAGAATCATAGAATCACTCAGGTTGGAAAAGATCCTTGATATCATCAGGTCCAACCATTAACCCTACCAAGTTTACGACCAAACTATATCACTGAGCATCACATCTAAGTGACCTTTAAACAGATCCAGGGGTGGTGACTCAACCACCTCCCTGGGGAGACCATTCCAGTGCTTGGTTACTCTTTTGTGATTTTTTTTTTTTTTCCCCAGTCTTCAGTCTAAACTTATTCTGGTGCAGCTTGAGGCTGTTCCCTCTTGTTATCACCAATTACCTGTGAGAAGAGACCAGCACCTACATCTTCTGCTGGTTTGAACTAGAAATCAGACTATAGGCTGAGAAATATAAACACTGATGATGCTACTTTACTCATAGCTTTACTGAAAAAGAGAAAAAAATGTTTAAGAGTTGTAACCCAAACACAGATAAGACAGAGCTGCTTGAGTTACTCTGGCTGCCACTTGTCTCTCTCTACCTTCCTAGCTGCATCTGAATAATTTCACTAAATTCTTTCCTGCTGCTAATTCCCCTGGCCGATCTACCTTCGCTTATCTGGTGCATAGGACAGATGGAGAAATAAGATTGGGAAGGGGGGAAGGTGGTAGGGTGGTTAGAAACCCCCTCTTAGGGATTCTGATCTCTGGGAGGGCTGTGGTGTTTCTGTATTACCGATTTACTGCATATATCTGTAAATATCTGTTATATATTGTACATATCTGCCTGTACATTGTGCAAAGCTGTAAATATAAAGTTTAATTCCTTAACTTCCATCTGATTGAGTCTAGCCTGGGTTATTTCAAAGTGTGGTGGGGCACATAAGTGCCAAACCACCACAGCTCTCTATATTGTCTTTGCAGGTAGTTATAAAGGGTGATCTGATCTCCTCTCAGCCTCTTCCTCCCAGTTCCCTCAGCCTTCACAAGATCCTTCCTTCATAAGACTTATCCTATAGGCACTTCACCAGCTTAGCTGCCCTTTTCACCTGCACCAGTGCCCCAATGTCTGTCCTGTACCACAGTGCCCAAAACTGAACACAGTACTTAAGGTGTGGCCTCTCTCATGCCAAGTACAGGAGGACAATCACTTCCCTACTCCTGCTTGTCACACTATTTCTGATACAAGGCAGAATGTCATTGGCTTTCTTTGCTACCTGGGCATACTGCTGGCTCATATGCAGCCATTTGTCGATTAGAACCCCCAAGCCCCTGTCTGCCAGATGACTTTCCAGCCACACTTTCCCAAGACCACCACCACCCAGACTGAAGCTTCATCCTGGTTCACAGATTTTACTCCAGCTTCTGATGGAAACCACCCCCTCTTTAAGGTTCTTCCATGGCCAAGTTTCACGTACTGCAGAACAGCTCACAAACTTCTACTGTTTTATTTTCACATCTCCCACTGTGATCTGCCACTGCGACTTAGTCTAATTATATCTCCCTTCCTCTGAATCTGAGTTTTTCTGGTTTGTGTTGAGGAATTTTTCCAAAACTGTCCAAGCACAGGAGGAAGTGGTGTGGAAGACACCTTCCGAGAGCACGAAAGACAGAGATATACAACCTGCTCTGCATCCTTCATCTTTGTACTTGGCTCTGGACCAGCCAGGAAAAGGTAAGAGTGTGTGCATTCTGTTTCCAGTATGGGCTGCAAATCTCTTGACATGAGACAAAACCTTACAGTGATACTAGTGGCTAAACTGTCAACCACTGCAGACTTACTATATGTGCATAGATTTGTACTCTTAAAGACAACAAATAGGTACTATTTTCATGGGAGTGGAAAACAGAGAACCTGTAAGTAAAGTACATATTCCCAGTCACACCTCAACTTTTTCATCCACTGAGCTGAGACCTTCCCTTCCAATCCCCAAAGACGTCAGAATTATTTAAACTTTGTAGCCATCCTTTGAGGATTTAACCTTCTTTCTTTTTCTCTCCCTCATATTTATCTTTAAAAGCTGCAGAACCTACTAATTTTGCATGGGTCAGGTTCTGAGATTTCCTTTTATTTTCCTGAGTGTTCAATGATGTCACCAAGAAGTTGTAACAAGGACTTATACCTATAAAATAGCACATTTTCCCCTTCTTGTCTCACTTTGGAAAATGAAGAGCACACTTGACTGAGAAAAAAAAATATATCAGCCTAAGACAGATGAACAGGCTGAAAATTTTCAGCACAAACACGTGATGCTTGACAAAGTTAGAAGCAAATGAGAAGAGGATCTTGTACTGGCAGCAACGAGGCAAGTTTCATAACAGGATCTGCTGTCATGCCTGCTTATAAATAGACAGTCTCTCCACAAAGACTGTAATGAATGATGCCAAGATTGTGGTATTTAATTATTCAGAATTGTTTTGTTTTTCACATAAATGCGCTTATTAAAAATTGATCCCATAGATATTTCTTCTACCCTTCAGACTCCTCACAAGTATACAATGCAATCAATTAAATTAAAAAATGGTTCATCTTGGTTTTAAATGTTCATGCTGTCTGATACTGTTCCATCTATTTTGCCATCTCATCTAGCCTTTCTGCCAAAGCTTTCCCCCATGCCCACTCATCCATGCAACATTTTCTAGCCCACTTCCTATCTGTTATATCCTGCTGGCTGGCTTATCTCCAGCTACTGCCAGCACAGCTATTCAAGTGTCCCTTCCTTCATCTTGTCTTACCTCACCAACAATTTTCCCCAACTATGTGGGCCAGCCCTGGTGTTCAGACATCAGTTCCTCAGGCAAAGAGTGACTTCATTACATAGCCAGAAAATATCCAGCTTGTTCTGCTGTTGTCTTACAGTGGTCCTCAGCATGCAATTGTTTGGGCATCTCAGAGCCCTCTCAAAGCTATGCAAGGGTCTTTCCTTCGTGCAAGTGAAGTAGAAGAGCATCTCAAGATGCTCATTGCAGCTCTGAGGATCCTGGAGAGAAAAACCTCCACCAGCACTAGTCTGAACATTCAGCTGGTCTATGTGGAACCAAAATCTCTTGTCACCATAGCTGCCAGGTTGACCCTGAGAGACAACGCTGTGTAGTTGATCCAGATCAGTCTGGTGGACATCACTGATAGCCTCTAATGGGTATTTCCAGAGAAGCAGGAAAGAACTAACCTGCAGGTTGTCTCTCCAGAAATCAGTCAGTACTTTTGAGACAAACAAACCCCAAACAAGATAGATTGCTTGATTCCAGTGGCAGCTCTGGAGCTTCTCTGTACAGAAACAGTAAACGTCACTCTTAAGCTTCCTTCATTCACGAGGACCAAATCTTCCCAGTACAAAAGTGGGTAGCTGACTTCTTTACGTGGGAGAAAAGGGTGAGTGTGTTTTGTTTTGTTTTTTTTTACACGTTGCCACTTCCAATGCTGAGTCTCTGTCAGAGACAGTTCAGTACCGCCCTTATTGCGCAGGTCTCAAAAGTGCAGACAGAAAATTACCATCTTAAACCAATCTATGCAGCGCCTGAAACATTAAATATAGATGGCATTATTGAAGCCAGCTGAATTACTCAGACTGCGTACAATGTGGTGCCAGTGCGGCCAAGAATGCTAACAACTGAACAACGCACAGTGCCTCGAAATATATGAGAAGCCCTAAAGGGAAAGTAATAGCTTGTTGTTGTGTACCACTGTGCAGCTATGAAATACTCCTCTTTCCTCTCCTCCTCCCTGCCTACACTTCTTCATTGCTCCCCAAAAAGCAGTGTTGCATGTGTGCATTTAAATATAAATTACGGACATATCTAGAAGTGTGGTCACACTGAGCCTAGCAGGACAGAGAAGGATCTCACAAAGAAAGCATGGTTTCCAGCATGAAACTATCAACTTAGCATGCTAAAAAAAAAAAAAAAAAGGGAGGCAGATCAGAAGAGACCACAGGGCCTGAGGCTGTACTTAAGATATTGTAAGGCTGACAGAATAATGAAAAAGGAAAACCAGCATTTGCCACAAGTTTAGCAGTTATACTGCTGAATGGTCCTGCCCCTGCTATTTCGGTTATGGTTTTCTCTTCAGCTGCTGGAAATGAAATATGAAAAGGTTACAAAGACCTTAAAGAAAGGCAACTAAAGAAGAGCAGACAAAAGAACATCTCTGAGGTGAGAATGCTGATTTTGATCACAGGTTGCGCAGGCAGTTTCAGCAAACTTGGCCTGTTTGGCCATGAGAAGGAGGAACATACTTTCTCCCATTTCTAGAGTATCTGCAAACTATTCAGAAAAGACTTGTGACAAACTCTTCTGCAATTACTGTATCAGTTAAAGAGGGATAGTTTTACACAGCATAAATGAGCCAGCTCAGTTGAATGGCCATTTTAGACACACAGTAAGAACAGGCAAACTGAATTCTCCTCTCATATAATGCTTGAGGGCAGCATATTATTTTCCATTTAGTATCTACAGAAAATATGTCCCTATACAGGAAAAATGGGGAGGTCAGATTCACTAGGTGCCTAAAGTGAAGGCAAAAACTTATGTGCTCAAATAGGCAGGCAGTGTTCCAACCAAGGCTACCTTTTTTTCAGTCCCAGTCAAACTAAGGCTTGTACACCAAACAATAACCCCAGGAAGCAATTCTCACTTGTGCAGAAGTGCAGATCTGTCCTCTAAACTATACTAGAATCAGAGATCTAAAAAGTATGAAATTATAGGCATTGAAAGGATTCCACACCTCATCTAAAAATTAAAACACTCGCTTTTGCCCTCAGTTTCTGATGTTCTATTCTCTCGCTCTTTTTTTCTTTTTGATCCCCCAAAGAAAAACTTACTGTGTATTTTCTGACTTTATTCTACAAAACCAAAAAGAAGTTAGAGGTTGCCAAATGGAAAATGACAAAATTCAGCAAGGGAAGGAAGTGTTTCGAAATTCTTAAAAGCTGTTCACAAATACTGAGCTGAAGGAAGGTAAATATTTCTTGTCACAATCCTCCTTAGGTAGAAGGAAAAGAAATAATGAATCAAATAAAATCTCAGGTAGAGACCCAGTTGCAAAACAAAAACATAACTCCCTCTCCCAGTACTTCCATGGACCATCTGGAAGAGTGTTTTTCTCTTTCTCTAAGACAGACAAGATTTCGTATCACAAATGGCCAGCACATGGCAGGCTTGAATAATGAGAAAGTGACTTCCCAGCTGAGCAAATATGCATTAGTAACAAGACGCTGACAAGGCCAGACAAATCACCAAGGAAACAGGAGAATGTGAAAGACAACTCAAAGAAGCTTTAGAAATGAGCCCTCAAGGAAGTTCATGTTGCAGCAATAAGGGCAACATACATGCCATCCTAATGCATGACGAGGCATTATTAAAATAAAGAGTATGAGTGTAGATTTTTTTTTTAAGGGAGTGAAAAGAAATACAGTGAAACAGTGCAGTGTTTCTCATCCCTCATACCTCTCACAGATCATCCTTCTCAAAGGAACTGGGCAGTTGGCATTATTTGGATGTATCATGGAGACTTGGAACAGGATGATCTTTGCGGTCTCTTCCAACCTAAACCATTCTATGATTCTATGACTGCAATGAGAGTCCAAGCTCTGACCTCTCTGCCTGGATCAGCTGCACATGGATCAACTGCCCAGCTCTTGTTTGTTGGGCATCCAGCTGCAAAGTGAGTTGTCCTGACTTTCTGGCCCGAAGAAAGACCATGCTGAATATATCTCCAGAGGTTAGGGACCTCAGAGGGGGGTCAGAAAGCCAGACACACACTTGATGGGTGAGTGAATACAGGAGCACTGCTGAAGAAGTCTGTCCAGCTGCTTCCTTAGGGAGGTGTTCACCATGATCCCCTCTCCCTCCTGTTAAGACTCACTGCAGAGGTCCTACAGCTTCACAGCATTCAGAGTAGGAGGACTGAAGCCAAGAAATATGTCAAATGAGGAAACAGAGAGATGGACACTTAAAGGAAGGTTGCAGAGGAGATGAGGTCAGGCTTTTCTTGGATAAGGGCTGAGGCCAAATAGGTACATATTCAACAAGCAACACTTATACTACATATAAGGAAAATATTCAACAGTGATGGGGTCAGTCATTTGAACAACGGCTCAGAGAAGCTGTAGACTCACCATCCTTGGACCTGCTGAGAATATAGATAGACAAGATCCTGAGCAAAACTGAGAAAAGATGTAAAGGTTTAAGCCCACCTGGGACCCCCTGCCTCTTTCCAAGGAATGGTTTGACCCTTTTCCCAGGTGTCATGGTTAGACACTCCCACTTCCTGCTAGGATTTGGGCTATAAAAGTGGGGGGGACACCCAGTTCCCCCGGCCCTGCCCCGTCTTCTCTCTTCTCCTCGTCCTGGCTGCTCGAGCACCTGCTTGCTGCTCTCTGCTGCTAGAGCACGTGTTTCCCTGCCGCCACGTGGAGAGCACCATTATTCTCTTCTGGAACTGGGACTGATTCTCCTCACCATAGAATTCCTTCATCCTGTTTTCCCTTCAGCACCACAGCTATTGAACTCAGCCTCGGGATTCAATTGCCTGCCGCGGTTGTATTTTTATTCCTTTCTCCCCTTCTCCCCGGACTCTGTACCCTTCTCCCTCATTCCCCATATCCTGAAGTTTGTTTCCCCTTTCTCCCACCTTCTGTAAAAAAACCCTTTCTCTCCTATTTGTTGTTAAAGTTTTATACCCTTTTTCACTTCCAAACCGTTTGGAGTTTTTATTGGGCTTTTGGGCTCGGGGTAGCTAGCCTTAACCCAATACAAAAGCCCAGAGATGCCCCTGCTTTGAGCACAGAGATGCTGTATGTGACCTCCAGATGTACCTTCTGACATATTCTTTCTGTGATTCTGGAAAACACCTAATAGATATCAGATAATTAGCTTTCTCTTGTTTCTCGGAGTAATTCATCCACACCAGCTACAAGGAAGGGGCAATGTTAGGGGTTGAACAGCAGATGAAAGGTGAATGTGGATGGTGCAATGGATGTCTTAGAAGCCAGCTTTCAGCTTTCCTTTGCCAAATGACTTTTAAGTATATTGCTTATTCCTCAAGAAAGAAGTTCTCTTCAGTGAGCTACAGACTTTTAAAATAGTGAATGAGGAAAAGACTCGTGTCCTTAGGAACCCTCTTCTCAAAAGTGGAGGCCTGTGGAGGGGAGAAATCTGATTAAATCCCATTGCATCTCAGTAATAAAACTCTCTTATATCTTTGCTAAATGTGCTGGTTGGTGTATCAAATAGCCCTCGACTTTACTGGCAACAGGTGAGGTGGGCTTCCAGTTTGCTCTGAGCTTGATCAAAGGAAGAAGGTTGATCCCAAATGAGTGTCATATTCCCTCTGCCCTTGTATTTATCCTACAAGGCAACCAGCTGGCACCTGGTATGATGCACAGTCAAAAGACGACATGATAATCCATTCATAGCAACCTCATACTATCCAACCTTTCACCTGCACCTGCCCATTGTGGAAATGTCCTCACCAGACAATGACACTTGAACTGTATGATCCCATCTCTTCTTTCACCACACTGCAAATGATCATGATATAGACTGCTCTTTCTCAACAAAACAAAGTGCATTTTAAAATTTTTGATTTCCCATTTGTGCTGGTTTGAACTAATTGGAGAATTTGAGTGAAAAATTAGGCTATTGGCTGAGAGAGGAAAACACAATATGTCATTTCACCCAGAGCTTTACTGAGAAGGAAAAAAAAAATTGTTTTAAGAGTGTAACCCAAACATAGATAGTCAGATGGTTTCAGGCCGCTCTGGGCTGTGGCTGCTTCCCTTGCATGGTTCCTTTTGTCTCTGCCTTTTGTAGCTGATTCTTAATAATTCTACTAACTTCATTCCTGCTGCTAATCCCCCTGGCCGATCTACCTCAGCTTATTTACAGCATCAACAGGTGGTGAGATAAGATTGGGGAAAGGTGGGAGGGGTGGTTGGTTACCCCTCTTGGAGATTTTGATCTCTGAGAGGGGCTGTGGTGTTTCTGTATTACATTTGCACTGTATATATTTGTAAACATCTGTTATACATTGTATATTGTGCATTGCTGTAAATATAAAGCTTCATTTACCAACTTCCAGTGTTCTGAGTCCTAGCTGGGGTTTATTTCAAAAGGTGGGGGGGCAGGTAACTGCTAAACCACCACACTGTTAAAGAAGAAATATTTTATTTATTTTGAAGGAGAGTTTAAAAAAAAAAAAAAAAGACACATTTTAATTAGAAAAATGACATTAGGGAACAGAATTGACTTACTCAATGTAATCACCATTGAAATACAATTCCTAGTAGTGGAAGAAAAGCAATGAGAACACCCGGTACATTTGGAAGCTAGGTAATCAGCAAACCAATGCTAGTATCTAGGATCCTTTAAAGAATTAATCTAAGATCATTGGACTGCAAAACTTGCATGAGATCTGTCCTTCACCACCACTGGACTACATAAGCATGTTAATGCAGATACTAGCTGATTTATTTAATCTTTGAAATAAAATGTTTGCACTTGATTATTTCTCAGAAGTGTTTGTTCTTGCTGTCAATCTGTAGCTTTACTCATGGTAGCTGACAAAAAGATGCTACCCTACATCATTGAGTGCACCCTTGGGCTGAGAGAGTTGGGGCTTTTCAGCCTGGAGAAGAGAAGACTTCAAGGAGACCTTATAGTAGCCTTCCAATATCTGAAGGGGGCCTACAGGAGGGCTGGGAAGGGACTACTCGCAAGGTCTTGTAATGACAGGATGAGGAGTAATGGGTTTAAACTGGTGGAGGGGAGATTTAAATGGGATGTTAGGAGGAAGTTCTTCACAGTGAGGGTGGTGAGACACTGAAACGGGTTGCCCAGGGAGGTTGTGGCTGCTTCCTCCCTGGAGGCGCTCAAGGCCAGGCTGGATGAGGTCTTGAGCGACCTGATCTAGTGGGAGGTGTCCCTGCCTATGGTGGGGGGTTGGAACTGAATGATCTTTGAGGTCTCTTCCAACCTAAACCATTCTGTGATTCTATGATCTTATCACTTAGAACAACTATGAAGAATATGATGTGTAAAGCATCTGTAGGCCTTTATTTACACTTCCCTTAATATTGTTGAAATGGTGGTGGCAGAAGTGGGAAATTAAACACTACTTTCAATAAGAAAAGGTTGTTAAACACAGAGGAGAACCCATTTGGCTTGTCTGAGATTTGGTAAATAATTAGCACTTAATTGCCAGCTGCTCTTTTTTTTTTTTAATATAATCAGAAAGACTAAGTATGTTCTGGAAATGTGAATGTGGACAGAAGTGTACTGAGCCCTGAAAAGCACAAAGGAACAAAGATAATATTTATGGGAACATTACTCTCCATGCTGGGTGAGACATATCTCTTAACCAACTTCCAATTAACCATAAAGTCAGTGAAGAAGAGACAGACTTGGAAGTGAACATCTGGACATTGGGTCCAGTCCCTGACACTTTTTCTGTATCCATTCTCCACAATATTGTCAGTGTTGATCAATATTGCCATTGCTATTACAGTGCTACTTTTATAGGAAAATAGAAAGGTCTGCTTGGAATTTATACTGCAAGAGTAGCAATAAAAACCATTTCCAACTTAATTATTCTGGTCTAGTTATTCAGCAGGTAAGACACAAATAAGAGGTGTAATGTTTTTTATCTCTTTTATTTACTCTTTAATACTGCATTTGGAGAAAAATCACTTTATCATTTTGTGTAAGTACCTTGGGTAGGTTATATGTTGAATAGATGTTTGGTGAGAAAAAGGTAGGTGGATTTAAAAAAAAAAAAAAAAAAAGACTACAAATCTCCTCTGCATTTAGGCTATATTAATAAATACAGTCATTATATGCTCCATCTATCTAACAACGATGTTAACTTCAGTGCTCAACTGCTACTAGAACTTGTGTATTTAAAGGTAAATGGTTCTCATAATGGTCATGGCACTCACATGTCAGCAGTTTTCAGCCAACAGCATATGTGTCTGTGACTTCTGACATTTCAGAATGCTTGTGACAGAAAGAAATGGCTTTGACAGTTAACAACATCTGTGAAAGATGTGTGAGTTGCAGACCTAAATGCCAGCTGAGGATTATTGGGATTTAATAGGTGGTAGACTGGTTAGAAGACTGATGTAAAAAAGGCTCACAACGTCCTATCCTGCTAGCTATTGCAACCTCCTAAATAGAAATGTGCTTTTCCTCCCTGCTCCCACTGAAAGACCATGGGAATAGTCAGTTCTTCCATTACTTCTGTGAGAAAAACCCCTACTTTTTGTATAGAACAGCAGAGGTAAGACCTGAGCAATGCCATCTTTGCTTTCAGAAAGAAAACTGAAAATGGAATATTTTGACTCCATTGGCTGGGAATGGGAGAAATCCAATAAATTTCAAAAGCAGCACTGAGGTCAACAGCTGCCTTGGCTTTTCTATTCAGGATGGCTATAATGCATTAGAGGGATATGATCTTTCTTAAAAAGCTGAGAAAAAAAAAATAAAAGCTTGCACCATGTCACTTAGAGAAAAGGGCCATCATACACTTCCCAGTGACTGTACCGTGGAAGCTGTGTGCAGCCCACAATCCTCATCACCACATATGTAACTTGGCCATCCTCCTTTGAGGGAGCAGTGAGCACAGGAAGAAACTGTAATGCTTTTCTCACCCTCTCAATGACAACAGTAAGGCACATCACAGATCACCCTGTCCTTCCCCGGATGAACACTGAAAGTCTGAAATATTGAAAATAGCCATCTGGTATTTATCAGAGCCTTTAAAACACAAGGTGTGTAAATCTCAGATATGTATGCTATTTATTTTACATGTCAAACGATTAGTAAACTGTAAAAGCTAGTACTCGGTAGGTAGGAAATGTCAGAAGCATGTGGCCTTTGCAGTGGGACCTTGAGTTGCATATTGAGTAGCAAAGATGGTAAGATACTGAATAGGTGATGATTAACTGTGTGCTTTCCGACTGTGGTATCAAAAGGGGGTCTCAAGTATACAAAGAAAATACAGAGGCAGTAGTTCTGGCAACTCCTGGCCTCCAAGTACTCAGGTTCACCATCTGCATTGCTATTTGGGTTAAACTGATACTGTATGAGTTAAAAAAGAAGACCAAAAAGTGACTTTCATCAGAGTGACAGTCATGTGGGTCATCAACAGGCCCAGAATAGGTTCAGTTTCCTACTGAAAAAGCCTGAGTTAACAGAGTCAGTGGCACTCACAGCAGCATATCAGCCTTTATGTCAGCCCTACACCTACCACCCACAGCTGTTACTATTGTTCTTGCTTTCCGTCCTCACCACTAATTTTAGGAAAGACACCTCCATGTATTCCCTGTTCATGCAATAACCCCCTAGCTAGACTGTGATGCATTACAGACAAAGAAGAGTAGTTTTTTATGTCACTGTGTTTAAGGCGTATGAATCTGAGCTAATTAATCAGTTTCTTTAGGGGACCAAGGAAGTGAGGTGTCTCTTAAACATCCCAGATAAGCCCCAGAACTTGCAGTAGTAGAACTGTAGGCATCTGCGTACATTTCCTGGAGAACACATAGGTGGAAACATGGTTTATATGGGGATTTCTGGGTGACACCCTTGCCTGCAGGAGTTTAAATTCAGCCCATCATGCTCAGGGAGTTGTTATCATATTTTCACAAAATGCAGTGGAGCACCATGCAGAATTACCAGTCTATTGGCACATGAACCAGTTCAGGAATCAGTACAGCTATGCATGCATGGCCCCATACCATGGCCAGCTATGCCTGATGAAAAGGTAGAACCAACTTGTTCAGTTAGAGAGTCATGCTAAAGAAGGTGTGCTCTGTCAGTTGAGGACTAATTTGAGGAATGAACCATTGCATTGATGGCTGTGACATGGAGGTGGTTCCTGAACAATCCTGGATGATCAGTACAAATCTTACCATTTACTTAGATGTATGCTAATGAGTGTCATCTCCTATGTGGCAAACTGACATTTTCCAAAGGCTTGTAACATTAACAATTTCAGGCAGATTTTATAAAGGATCAAGAAACCACATAATTAATTCAATAGTACCTCACTGTCAGTTTCTGAGTCTTTGTTTCAAAGCATGAAGGCGGCAAGTGCATTTCCTCAATAATTGTCTTTTGTGGACAAGAAACAAGCATAGCTTCCATGCTTTGCTCTTGGAATGGTGATAACATTTTGACAAGAAGTCTTTTTCAAAATAATTGTGCTTCCTACTCCACATGCAACAAATTGACTGAAATGTTTAAGATTTGGAGGAATTATATACCCACTAAAAAAAAAAGATTCTTGCAACAGGAAGTACTTAATCAACACTGCTAGGTGGTATTTTCTGCATTACCTATAGTCATGCATCGGGTAAAACATTTCTGAAAGAGAGACAAGATTTTTAAAAATCCTTACAGCTGTGCTGTGAAGTGTTGTAAAAATAGTTACAACGAAAACATCCTTCCTTGTGATCACTGACTTTGCTAGCGAATGCCAAACACTGCCGGAAAAACAGAGACATGTGGAAAGTGATCTGCTTGGTATGTGCGTTCTCATATCGAAATAAATTGAAGGCAATACCACCTATGCAGCACTGACGAGTTAATTCAATTTCCATCTAAAATTCAGGTAAAGTGTATCTCATTTGTTACCATGGATACAAGACACTATTTCCATTTGTTTGAAATCTCACAGTGGGTATGAAATTAAACTGTGACACAGTTTTATGAAGGAAGTTGACTAAAACCAGCATAAGTTCAATGTCATTAGTCCAAAAGATTTTCTTTTTCTTAAGCGTACTAAATAAGCAGGTTGCAACCACTGCCCATAAGGTATATTTCATAACTAAACATCTGTGTGATTTTGCTAATGCTACTTTGGATCAGTAAGAGTGATGGAAGAGGAAATAAACATTCATTTCATCAGTCCTGTAAATGTGGGAAAGAATCCTGAAAAATGTCCAGATGGTGGAAGTACATTAAAAATACATTGATGTTGTGTTATTTGCTATTGTTTCACACAAAAAATGTTTACAAAAGTATTTCCTGATAGTGAAAATGCATCCACTTTTTCTTGGACAAATCTGTTTTTCAGGCTGAAACTCAAATCATTTACTCCCTAGATTTCAAAGTTAGAAGAAGAAGAGGTGTATTAAAAAGCAGAGGAGAATAAAGAGGAAAGAAGGAGGAGGAATAATTTTTTTTTTAATGCTGACATATATGTAGGGTTCAGAAATTCAATGGCATTCAGTTTAGCTGGTCTGAAATTAATTTTAATATATACAAAAGGATAAAAGGGAATAGAGGTCTTCTTGTTAAATTATAACTACTTGAGTCTCGGCTATATGTTTAATATTTCATAGAGATTCTGATTTCCATAGATGTTGAGCACCTGCTATACTGACAGATCTCAGCTGAGGTTTTTGTCTCTCAACATCTACAAAACCAAGCCGAGATAAAACAAAACCTAGCTAAATCAAAGGTTTATTTCTAAATATTAATGCATGAGCTGTATGAAAATCACAAGCACAAAGGTTATGTGGTGTCATGACGATGGCTAATCCAAAGCTATCATCCAGCTCCTTAACTGACTGACAACTTCCCACCAAATATTCTGAACTCCACCTCCTGAGCTTCTGTGTTGCTGCCCTTCTCAGCATATTGTCAGACTGGATTATCTGCAATGTCTTCTCCAGCTCCTTGGGCCATCTCTAATTATATCGCATTGGGAGTTAGTAGGTCTGACCCTGAGATGGCAAACTAGAGAAATTCAGATCCTCACAGCAAAATTGTCACGAACACAGAAACTCTAAGAGAAATAGGGACCACAGTGTCCACGGCAAGCTGAACTGGGAGATAAGTCCCTCTCTGTTATTGACTTGTGTTATTAATTTACAATAGACATCTATTTATATCCTACAAACTTGATTATCCTTCACCCAGACCCCAGGTAGCGAATTATAATAATGTTAAATGAGCGTTAAGGCTCTAGTATTTTGATTTAGTAGCATTTTGTGCTCACTTTTCACTCTTTTTCACGGTGAATTAGTACCAGGCTGAAATTTAGCACAATATTTATACATGCAGTTAAATTTAATGAAGCCAGTGATATTTAAGTATCCATTTATTTAAGGATGAGATTGTGAATAGACCTCAAGCACATCTAAAGTACATTGAAACCTCAAGGATCTCTGATTAATGACTTTAAAGATTTTATTCCTGAATGGTCAATAACTTATTTTCTATTTTTCAAATGTGTTTTTTTTTTGTTCAGAATTACTGCCCTGTATCATAAATCACCATAATCTGGTCAAACTCTGCAGGTTTTGAAGGGGTTTGTGTTTGTACAAATACACGTGTAAGTTTGTCTTCTGCTCTGTTGTTCAGTGTGAGTGGGACTTGCGGACTTGTTGGATTCAATGGATACTGTGATAGCAATGCAATTCCTAATCCAACTAGGAGCTCATATGTAAATTAATATCTCCTGTTTCTTGTTATTTAAAAAGCTGCATCTTAGTACAATCTGGAAGCAAGTACACCTTATCCCCTTCTGGAATCTAATAATCATGAATGACAGAAAAGTGTACATATTGCTTCAGGACACAGATGATGGAGGCAAAATTATCCTCTGCCCTGACATCTCAAGAAGCTCCATTCTGACTGGGAGCTTGGTCTGGTGTGCTGGTGAGCCACTGTCTTTGTGCTCTGTTATGGAGCATCTGAATATAGGTGCTTGGTCAGAAATGAAGTTATACAGATATATGTGAAATCAGAGCTCCTTATGTGTTAACAGATGTGTCAGAAGAAGCAAGGGAAGCAGTCTGGTTGTGCTTGACAAGACTTGCCCTGCACAATGTCAGCAGTGCACTGACAAATAAAGGAGAACGGATAAGCTCCTTCCCCGCAGGGACACACTGCAGTTTCTGCCTGACTAACGTCAAACAAAAAGCTTTGTTGCTGCACTAAATCACTTAAAAATTGCCTGAATGAAAAGGTTGAATCCATGGGTCAGCGTAAATGACAAAAGCTTAGGAGATGGCATTGAAGTTTCTATCCACTTGCAAGTTAGCATAAGAGTAATCTGGACAAACGGTACATGTCTCAGTCATCCTTAAACAAGAGTCAGCAGAAAATATAACATAGCCAAGAAGCGGAGATGCATCCAAATACAAATGAAAGCACTGCATAGTAATGACTACGCTGCACTGGACACACGTTCTTGAACTTTTGTGAAGCATTAGGGCCAATTGGATTAGCTGAGGGGAGCAATATGGGATGCACCTGAGTAGCTTGCTCCTAAATAGAACATGCATGAGGAGTTTCCTTGAGTAATCAATGGGTTTACAGTTTGCAAATTCCTAAAATGGCTATCCATAAATATGCCCTCAATTTCTCCTCCCTCTTTCCCCCATCTAAAATCTGCAGATGTGAAGAAATATGAAGAAATCTGGACCTTCACGGCTAATAGTCCTGAGTACAGCACGGCATTATGGTACCACTTTGCTAAAACAAAAAAGGCCCACGCTTTTCTTCCATAGCAATACCTGCTGCATGCCTTGCATTGTCTGCTGCAGGAACTGCAGCTGCTGGTCCTTTGTAAGGCTTTCTTCTGTTCGAAAGAGCTGTCCTTTCTCCTGTTTCAGGAGCTCCACTTCATTCCTATAAGCATCCAGCTGCCATCGAAGACTATCGTTCTCTTCCTTTAGTGCATACGCTTGGGCAGCTAGAGCTAAGAGAAAATGAAAAAGTCAAGAAATCAGTAAAATGGATTGTTTCCTTACAAATAATGCAAAGGACATTGTCAGGGGAGATGACAATACAGCTGAAAGCCAGTGAGACATTTTGGAGCTAAGACAAGACCCAGCAGAGCTGAAAATGATTAGGTTCTGGCAAAGACCATTGTTGGGAAGCGATTTTCTGGGATGGAAGGGGCCATGAAGTGACCCTGGGTAGTTCAAACGCTACTTGCAATCTGGATCCTAAATTTAGGTTTATATTTTAGGAAGAAACTGGCATGCAGTCCAAGGGCAAAGCACCCACCAACTTTACAATGTTTCCCCAGTGATATTATAGGAACTGATACAGCTGTTTAGTATCTACGCTAGTATACTGGCCAGATGTTCCAATCAAGAGCTGTGCTAGGGAAGCTACCTAAAGAGCTGTGCTACCTAAAGTTGCTAAACTTAGTCCCATGAGCAAAGAAACTGAGAAATTCCCCTCCAATCTCACTATGAACTTCTTCATAGCAATGGTTATGAGGAACAATTTAGACAGAAAAATTATGTAATAGAGTAAAATTGTATAAAATGCAAATGCTCAAAAAAGTGTTGGCACTACAAGAACATTACTACATTAAAGGCATTGAAAGACACTTAAGTCATTTCCTTAGGAAGCTCCATTTGGCCCCTTTTCAATTTAGAATGGCATTTTTATTATCATAACTGATAGCAGGTGTTTGTGAAGAAATCGATTAGTATGCAGGGATGGATATTACATTTGCCAAATGACTTGCACAGTCTGCAATATAAGCTAAAATTTGTGTAGCAAAATGCAGAAGGCTATAAAGCATGTACTAGGGACATTATTTAAATAAATTATCCAAACGTAAATACATATAGGGAAGTGTGGCATTCATTACTCCAGGGATGTGGTTCTCACCCTATAGAAGAAGCCACTCCTGCTAGTATTTATACTTGGCAGTAGCAGTGGTCATTTGGCACAGCAAACTGCAATACTATACTATTTTCCTTCTTGGAACCTGGTAACACAACAACATTACAGAGCAGCTGTAATTAAAAACCAACAATCTACCATAGCCAATTCTATCAACATTTGGTAACTGAAGCACATAACTGATTTACATTCCTGATTAAATGATTTCAGGCTTGGTATCACAGAATTCTTTCTTGCCCACCTACAATAACAATATGGTTCAACTCCAAATTATAGGAAATTGTGTATTAACTCCACTTAATGTCAGGCCTCTCCTGACTAGACCTTCCATAGATAAAGGGTCTCACACTCTCCATCATAATGTGATTCAATGCGTTTGGGAAATTACATCAGCATTTAGACAAAACAGCACAATATTTCACTAGCAATAAAAATGTTTTATCTTTGGTAGGGCCTTCGTCTCAGAGAATTTTTACTAATTTAAAGATAGAGCAAATGCATAATTCAAAATATAGTTCACAGGATCACAGAATTAACCATATTGCAAAAGTCATTCAAGATCATCGAGTCCAATCTATCACCTAACACCTTCTAATTAACTAAAACATGGCACCAAGTCTCCTTTTAAACACCTCCAGGTACAGCAACTCCACCACCTCTCTGGGCAGCCCATTTCAATGGCCAATCACTCTTTCTGTGAAGAACTTCTCCTAACTGTCCAGTCTAAATCTGCTCTGGCACAGCTTGAGACTGTGTCCTCTTGTTCTGTCACTGGGTGCCTGGGAGAAGAGACCAACCCCTAGCTGACTACAATCTCCCTTCAGGTAGTTGTAGAGAGCAATAGGTCTCCCCTGAAGCCTCCTCTTTTCCAGGCTAAACAACCCCAGCTCCTTCAGCCTCTCCTCACAGGGCTTGTGCTCCAGCCCCCTCACCAGCCTTGGTGCCCTTCTCTGGAAACATTCAAAAACAGACATGGATTAGTTAGTGCTGTTAATATCAATATTCTACAGAATCTCTCTGGAAGACTTAGCAGCAGATACAGTATTGTTACATCAAATTAAATTGTTCTGAAAAGCATGTAATCACCCTTCCATGACAAAATTTACCCGCAAGAAACTACAGTGATGAATCCACTGGGCAAATAAGAGGATTAGATCAAACTTTTTTTTTTTTTTTGGTAAAAATCAAGAAGCAATAATAAAAGAAAGAACCAAATTAAAGAGCCCAAGCAAATTGAAATGCAATCTAACAAAAAACAAGCCAAAAATTAAATAGTTTGGGTTAGAATGGACCTCTAAAGATCAAGTTCAATCCCCCTGCCTTGGTCAGGGACATCTTCCATCAGGTTGCTGAAAGTCTCATCTAACCTGGCCTTGAACACTTGCAATAAGGCAGCATCCATGACTTTTCTGGGCAAGCTGCTCTAGTGTCTCATCATCCTCACAGTAATAAAATGTCTTACTTATGTCCAGTTGAAATCCACTGTTCTTAAGTTTAAAACCATTGCTCCTTGTCCTGTTTCTATAGGCCATGGTAAAATGTCTGTCATTTTTATTCCCTTATTCCTACCAATTAGACTCTTCCATTATTTAAATTAAAAAAAAAAAAAAAAGCAGTACTTAATTCTAGCCACACACTGACAACCCTTCTACTCTCCGAAAGCCTGAAAGAAGAACATCAAGGTCATACTCAAGTTTTTACAGTGGCTTTAGATCAGTAATTCATTTGCTCTCCATCACCTAAATTGTTTCTTCAAAAACTATTGAGAGCTGCTGTGTAAGTGGAGGGTGCAAAGCCTAAGCACTTGTTAATCACTGACCACGCTGAAATGTGTGTTAGGACTCAAATTCAGCAGAGGCTTTGTCATGGAAGATACATGTCCTGCTGTGTAAATCTTTTGACACTGCCCCACATGACATGGCCACCAAATTAGAAAAGCATGGACTTGAGGGGTGAGCACACACTGGGTAAGGAACTGGGTGGATGGCCACAAACAGAGTGTTGTGGTAAATGGCTCAATGTCCAAATGGAGACCAGCAACAAGTGGTGTCCTGTAGAGCTTGGTACTGGGACCAATGCTGTTTAACATCTTTGTCAGCAATATGAACAGAGAAATTGTGTGCACCCTCAGCAATTTTAAGGGTAACACCAATCTGTGTTTCCATTTGCCATGCTGTGTCATGGAAGATACATGTCCTGGCTTGCCCAGGCATGATCCCATGGTCCCTTCTGCCTGCTGGGGGGTAGGAAGCAGAGCAAGGGAGAAGACAGAAGGCTTGAAGACATCCACTTTGAGGCTCCAAGACTTGCCCAGACTTGTTCCTCCTAAATAAGAGCACGCAAGCTCCTGACTTCACCTAATATGGTCAGATTTGGCAAAGTGCTATTATGACTGGTGAATCTGTGTGGCTACAGTGGCCATTTACATTTGGGCATTACAATAAATAGGCTTCTGCCACATGCTTTACTGCTTTCGTTTTTACTTTTGATTTGCCTTCTCTCCCCTGCCACATGCTCTGCCTGTGACAACTTTCAAGATACTGGCAGAATTCCCTTTGAGCTTTGGCTACTGTCTGATACTATTTTGTGAATAAATATTTCAAGGCCTTGTGGCAGGGCAGGGCACTACCCCACCGAAGGTTTGAACGGGGTGTGAACTGTGGCAGGGCACACCCAAGTCCACTGCCCCACCAGAGGTGTGAATGGGGCAGGAAATGGTCTTCCTCCCTCCCCACCTCTGTTTGAAATGTGGAGTACAATAGGCGTAAAGTACCTTCTCCCACCCTCTGTGGGCTTGAACAGGGAGTGAACAGATCGCCCCAGTGTATATATGGCAACTGGACAGATTGGAGACGGACCTGCACTGAGACCCTTACACAGACCCTGGCATGGACCTGAACACGGACCTGGAGACAGACCTTGCACGAACCTTGCAGGGACTTTGAGCCGGACCTTGAGGAGCATTGTGGCTTCTTGCTTCAGGACCTGCCTCTAACAGTAAACTGCAGCCATTTGTGGGAATACCATGGAGCACCCCGACTTTCCCCAGCCTTGCCTCGCGATCTTGGCTTCGTGAAAGCTGTGCCTACAGTCATCTCGGACTTTGGCAGGCACTGGACTCTGGACACTGCCGTGAAAGAGACAGTCTCCCGTTTGTAAGTAGGGCAAAGCTGTTTCATGGCCAAACCTTTTCCAAATTTTCTGATTTTTCCTGAATTACCTGAAAAGGCATCCTTCTGAAGACTTTTCTCGAACGAATTAGAACCCAAACTTAAACCAATTGACACATAGATTGTGGGTGGGGCTTTTGGAAATTATAAAAGCTACATAATTTATAATTCCTGCCTCTTCAATCGCCCATAATCAATTCAGCCTCTCTCTAAGAAATTCTATAACTAGATTCTGTTGTGCCTTTCTGTCTTAGTAGCAGAAAGGATCCTCTTGAGTCCCCTGGTGGGCAAGAGGTATGTTTGAAATGAAGAACCTCTTTCCAGTTTTAATGTTTGCATTTGCTACTTATTTCTGAAAGATTTCTAGTTTTGCCTGTTCCCTGTGTGTATAAGTATCCAAATTACACATTTCAAACATTGCAAGTAAGTTTTCTGTTGAGATTCAATGATAATAAACAATTTTCATAGTTATTAACAATCTTCACCTGGATATAAAAATTAATATGATTATTAATTTTGCATAATTCACAACAAGCTCAGACTGCCCTACTTGGAAACACAAAACTTGCTGTTCTATATTTTCTGAGTCACACTACAGTCTACTTGGAGAACTCTTCCCTTGTCTCCTCTAGATGAGTTCAGACTATTGAGTGGGGCTAGAGACAGCACAAGAAATCTGCTAGCAAATTACTGCAAATGGAAAGGGCTATGATATACCGCAAAAGTAACCTCTTAGAAGTTTAAAAATAACTCATGCAAATGGAACAAGTCACAGTACATAATGAACAGTGAAGGTATCTGCCCATTTTACCCACAGAAATATGTGTTTTTACTGCTAAAACACGTTGTGCCTATAAATGCTTTTTTTTTTTTTTTTCCTTTTCATTATTTAAAAACTGTATTTAGTATACCATATTACAGAATCTCAGAACCTCAGACGCTGGAAGAGACCTCCAGAGATCATTGAGTCCAACCCACTGACAAGGCAGGACCCCCTAGGGTAGTTTGCACAGGAAAGCATCCAAGTGGGTTTTGAAAGCCTCCAGAGAGGGAGACTCCACAACCTCTCTGGGCAGCCTGTTCAGTGCTCTGTCACCCTCACTGTAAAGAAGTTTCTCCTCATGTTGAAATGAAACCTTCTGTGTTCCAGTTTGCAGCCGTTACTTCTTGTCTTATTGCTGCTGACCACCAAAAAGAGAATGGCCCCGTCCACTTGACACCCACCCCTCAGATATTTCTAGACATTGATCAGATCTCCTCTCAGTCTGTCTTCGTAGGGGAGATGCTCAAGACCCCCAGTCAGTCTTGTGGCTCTCCACTCAATTCTTTTCAGCAGGTCTCTGTGTCTCTTGAACTGGGGAGCCCAAAACTAGGCAGGGTATTCTGTGTGTGGTCTCACTAGGGCAGACTAGAGGGGGAGAGGAACTTCCCTAGACCTGCTGGTCACACTTTTCCTGATGCACTCCAGGATGCCACTGGCTCTCTTGACCACAAGGACACATTGCTATATGACCTATATGACAATAATTACATTGCAGTACTACCAAGAAGTCCTACCCATGGCCAAGTGCCCTATTAGTCTAGAATGCAGGTGACAAAGACTGCTGGATGAAGTTACTATCTATTTTAAGATTTACTGGAAATATCCTAAACAACATAAAATGAAAGTGTAATAATACACCAGAGATAAGTTTGTGATAGCAGTCAGGATTCCCAGAGGTGTACAATTTCTTATCAACATTACTATATGCTCTGGTGGTTCTTCCTAGCCATTCATAATAGGCAGTAAAAGACAGAGGTGAAGGTAGTAATATGTCCTTAAATAAGGAGAATGAGACATATAACAGTATTGTAACAGAATAGTACATTGAGGTCCCTTCCAACCTAAACCAATCTATGATTCTATGACTGCCACAAGCTTTTAAATGAATTAATTATAAATTAGAGTCCACAAACAATATGACATTAAATACATGTGTGTTCATTTGCTATGTCATTTAAAGCTACAAATAGTCAGTTCCTAATGTGCAGACAAAATGGTTAGTAGAGAAGGAGAATAATTCAAAGAAAGGTATCTGGTGGATCCCAAAAGCCTCAGCACATTCAACACTGGGTAACAGTTTTAAACAAAACCAGAAACATTTTTTGTGTTGATCTAACTATTTAAGATATTTGCATTTTAATGAACTAACATAAAAATAATTCTCTCATTACGCCAATGTCTCTTTTAATTCCAAACATCATATCTATTATATATTTTAAAAACCCTTATAATGTAATTGTATTTAATTTATAATAATTATATATAATATTATGTAATTTATTATATATTATAATTTATTACATATAAAGAAAGTCACTTAGTTGAATACTACATTAAAATCAGACCACATTTTTTTTTTTTGAAAAGGGAATTTTCATTTAAAAAGTAAATATTTCAAATTTTAATAGAGAGTTTTGCTTTGACTTCATTGACAAAGCTGATGAATGTAGTTTTAATTGGAAAAAAAAGGGTTTATTCAGCTCATCTCAGTGCTACTTCTCAAGCCATTTTAAATCTGGTAGTTCAGATACACATCTACAAAACCCCTCTCTGAGACATGATGAAAAAGCATCTTAGGAAGAAAAGACACAGAATGCTGAAAGTGCTTAAAGAAGAACTATGTACAAGGAAGCTGTTTCACAAGAAAACTGACAAGAATCCCAAACAGCTGCCCATGCTGCAAACAGAAGAAAATATTCCTACCTAAACAAACACAGCTGGAAACCAGTTCAATACACACTTTACAGTACTTTTGTGGAGGGATGGAAAATGATACCTGCCAGACTCAGAGAAGCAGCTGGAGGAAGATTAGACATATGTAAGTGGGGGAAACCTTCACATTGATACTCTGAGGACATCTAAGAGGTTAGTGTGATTTCCTGATCTGAAGCAGAAGTGCTGTACACAATTTGGCAACAGACTCAATGGCAAGGTAAGATTTCATGTAGTCGAGGCAGGCTAGACTCAAATCAAAAAGACATGTTTTAAAACAAGAAGTGGCTGGCTGATCAGAAATTCACTGAAGTCTAAGAATCACACAATAAGAGAGTTAACAAGGTTGGAAAAGACCATCAAGATCATCAAGTCCAACCTAACTTACCTAACACCATCTAATCAACTAAACCATGGCACTCAGCACCACATCCAGTGTTTTTGGAAAAAAAAACCCACAACACTTCCAAGGATAGGGACTCCACCACCTCCCTGGGCAGCCCATTCCAATGGCCAATCACTCTGTGAAGACTTTTTTTCTAACATCCAGCCTAAACCTCCCTTGGCACACCTTAAGACTGTGTCCCCTTATTCTGTCATTGGTTGCCTGGGAGAAGAGACCAACCCCCACCTGGTTACAACCTCTCTTCACATAGTTATAGATATCAATGAGGTCTCCCCTGAGCATCCTCTTCTCCAGGCTGAAAAACCCTAGCTCCCTCAACTTCTCCTCATAGGGCTTGTGCTCCGGGCCCCTCACCAGCTTTGGTGCCCTTCTCTGGACAAGTGTGAGCATTTTAACATCTTTCTTAAGCTGGGTGGGACCTGAACTGGACACAGTACTCAAGATGTGGCCTAACCAGTGATGAGTACAGGGGCAGAAGGATTTCCCTGGTCCTGCTGGACACACTACTCCTGATACAGGCTAGGATGCCATGGGCTTTCTTGGCCACCTGGGCACACTGCTGGCTCATGTTCAGTTGGCTGTCGACCAGTATCCCCAGGTCCCTTTCTGCCTGGCTGCCCTCCAGCCACTCTGTCCCCAGCCTGTAGCACTGCATGGGGTTGTTGTGGCCGAAGTGCAGAACCTTGCACTTAGTCTTGTTGAATCTCATGGCACTGGACTCTGCCCATCTACCCAGCCTGTCCAGGTCCCTCTGCTGAGTTCTCCTACCCTCCAGTAGATCGACATTTGCACTCCACTTGGTGTCATCTGCAGACTTACTAACGGTGGACTCAATCCCCATGTCCAGATCATCATCAGTAAAGACATTAAACAGGACATAGTCATTGACTCACATCTCAAAAGAAACATATAATTAACTTAATTTTTCTAGAGTAGTTAGGAGTGTGCTCTCTTATGGGTACTACCAATCTACACCTTTTTGCTGTTACTCCATGACTCTGTGTTGAGCCTAACCAGAGCCAACACAAAGTAAGTCTTCACAGATGACTTGGGGTAGTTGTACTGTTTTATAACTCACATCATGTCACAGCGGCCAGGAAATAGAGCAAACACTTCACAATTTTTAATATATTAGTTTACTGAAAAAAATAGGGAGAATGTAAAAATTTCTTCCAGTTCTGATAATACACACCTGCATTGTGCATTTCTCATTAGATGATGCCCTAATAACTTTATGATTAATATTAACATCAGACTACTGATTTGCAGACTGCAGACACTCTGAGTTGAAATGTATAGGCAGAAGGTTATCTCAAGAGTGTGAGAAAATCTGGAGGTAACATCTGAAAAAACATATGGTAAACACTAACAACAATAGGAGAAAACCTTCTTGTGAATTCAGAAGTGCAGATATGCCTTAGATCCTGCTAGCAGGACATTTTCTTTTTAGAGGTTCTTCTATACTTCTATAGAAATAGATCATAAAGGTGAAAATTTCCAGGCTTATTTGCCTGTCTTCAAACTTTCAGTCTAGTCTCTTCAGCAGAATTTCTAAAGGTTTTGTAACTTTAGCCCATCTATCATTACAGTGACGTGGATGAAAACAGACGAAGAGCATATTATCAAACCTTCCTGCCCTCTGAGTTCTACTAATGCTATTATCCTAATTTCCTGGCTTGAAAATAAGGTTTTAAATGGCACACTGTTCCTTTTGATAACAGTCACAAGAAAAACAGCAAAACCTGTCAAAATTATAGCTGCTGTGGTAATTTTTGCATCATCCCCATTGTAGAGCATTCACAATGAAAAAAAAAAAAACCCCAGCCACCTGGCAGGAGACAGCTACTTCTTCAAAGAATTTTCAGCTTGAGGGACTGAACAAATGCGAGAGAAGGGAAATAAGGACACAAAGATCACAACTATAAATACAAACAATAAAAGCTATCCCTGGCTTCCAGCTAGCTTGCTTGTTTTTCAAATAGCTGAACTGTGAAGCAGTACAATCAGGGGAAAATCAACAAGGAAAAATGTTTCTGGAGGATCTGGAGGAGCATGAGTTATGTTGTCATGCTGTAGAAAACAGGGTTAAGTTTTACAACAATGACATTTATCATTTTTAAGGAAGACAGTGATAGCAAAAGTATAACATGGATGGGCCTGGGAGATATGTGGTGCATTATCTTTGTATTATCTTGAGAAAGTGGTCAATTGATGTCCAAATAAAAGGAACTCCTGGAAATCACAATATGAGATTACCAGGTTTGTATATGAATTTTGACAGATTAAAGGCAGAGGTCAGATTCTAGGAAAGAAAAGTGGGGGAAAAAAAAGAAAATTTTGGAAACAGGGTCACTATGTGAAGGAAGAGAAAAGGAAGTTTGGTAGGAGTACTGGTGGTGGCACAACAAAGGCAGTAACGCTCTTAAGAGGCACTGGCTGGAACCAGAAGGGGTTCAAACATGAGTAGTGGGCTCAGTTTCATGCTGAATGTGAAGCTGTAAGAGGATACATTGGTGTAATCATAGTGCCGTATGTCAGGAAAGGGTGAGGCTGACATTGGAACTGCCTTGAAGGGAAAAAAAAAAATCAGTTTCATAGGCTAGATGAAACCCTTGGCTCCAGCCCTTGGGAAATTAAATTCTATGCTACAGTTTGAGGATGCCATTGTGATTACTCAGTGGCAGGGAATGCGTGAGGTGATGCCAATGAATGACCCACACCTTGAGGTGGGTAGGGAATCACAGAATCATAGAATCAGTCAGAGTTGGAAGGGACCACAAGGATCAGCTAGTTCCAAACCCCACCCGCCATGGGCAGGGATACCCTGCCCTACATTAGGGAGGTTGGATTTGCAGGTGGTCCATGGGCTGGTAGGAAGGAAGGTATGGCCTTCATTGCAGATGAAAACCGGGACAGTTTCTGCGGTAGGGACACACAATGAGTAACTAGAGAAGTGTTTACCTATGTCTCCACTACAGTCACTGCTGATCCCCCTCTGTATTCTCCGTTAGTTGTCAGCTCCTTACAGAATGAGTTTACAGTGTTATTATCTGTAACTGCCCAGGTATAGACCACTTGTCTTACACCTGACTTTTGTAAATGTTACCACAAATCCTGAATTTTGGGAACAAGTTTTAGTCACAGATGCTCTGTACACAGTTCAAAAGCATTTGGGGAAGCAGCTCTGTGACGGTATCTCCAGGAAGCTTTCTGAAAAAGTAAGACTGACACTTTGGTCACCTTCTCAGCCCACTTTACAATGTTAAGCTCCTGAATTGTCCGATAACTACAGTGGTTTTGATTCGTTGCCCTGAGATCTCAGAGGACAATTTTCTTTACGGGCAGTTACAAAATATCTGATCACTGGCATAAATAGTGCTCAGATGTCTTGGCAGTTGCATAGAAATATGTCAGATATTAACAGATAAAAGCAACATAATTCCTGTAATGCATTCTTTATTAAATGCCTCCTCCATTGTTCTCCCATGTTTCCACAAAAATAGGCTATGTCACTTGGCTAAACCCTAAAAGCAGTGAGCTAACTAGTCTGAATAAACTCTGAAAACAGAATTTGAATGATGTAAAAATAAATAATTTGGGGTAATTACAAGGTAAGTGAGCCACAAACAATTTTTTCTTTCCACCTTCAGACATAATGTAAACAAACAGTGAGAAAATTTCCACATTTTCCTCTAATGTTAGGCACATTTCATTTAAATATTCAGTATCTGCACATTTAAACTTTAAGGGCACTAATTATGCAACACAAGGAGGGGTTATTGTCATTAACATTAGTGGGAGTTAGGGCCTGCACACTGGGAGGGAGATTTATTTATTTTTTTTACAAAACCTGCTTTATTCAGGTGCAGTTGCTTCAAAGACTTTTCCCTCACCATGCAGCCTATGTTCAGTGCAGAGAAGCTCATTATACCAGCCACATTCATGATGATACCAGATGTTCAAACTGAATACTCTTGTGAATTACTTTCAGGTTTCTTATTCACACAGCACTTGCTGGTGAACAACTAGTAAATGGAAGGATGCTTAAAAAATTAAAAAAAAAAAAAAAAGAAAATAAAAAGAAAAAGAAACGTTGCACTACCATTTTTTTTCCTGTCCCAGATGGATGCAGCATTTAAGAAACCAAAGCATTTCTCTGAAGAGATCTTTTCTCAGTTTTCAAAACTTTCTCCTGCTTAGCAGACTTTAGCAACAGCACCATTCTTATCCTAGGTTTACCTCACACGTGGCTTACTAGTAATTTATGAAGGCTTATTATTTCTTGTTTAATGAAGTATATCTCTTTACAAATAGCAAAGGTGTAGGGAAAGGAAGGGCAGATTACAGTCCAGCTGGGCCTAATAACAAAAAGTGTCACGCAAATGCTGGCCCTACAATGAACTGAGAATGCCCCGGAGAGCAGTGCTGCCAATTCCTGGGGTGTTATGATGAGTCTCATGATATCTGACATTTTATTTAAAGCCCTAGAGAGATCATTAACTGAAAATCTCTACTTCAAATTTCTGGATTACTGGCCTTCAAACTTTCCAGACTGTGGATGTATTGGCTGTCCGTATTTCATCATGTTCTCACTAACTCTGACTTTTAATTAGAAAGACTAACAAGGCAATTTAATCTCACTGGTTTAGATAGTCCTAGGAAAAAGATGCAGATTACATACTACAGTCTTAGAGGTGGTCACTGGTTTAGGAGCTCAGTTTGGGCTCATTGATCCAGAACTCACAGATGGAAACCCACTTGAATAGCGAGGCAACTTTCTTTAAGTGTTCTCAAAAGACAGAAAGCAGATCTCCTACTTTAATATTTCCACTCATCTCTTCATTACTTTCTCTCTTTCACCTCTGTACTGGTTCTGTTCTCTTGCCCCTTTAGTGCCAAATGAACGAGGCCATCTCTTTGTTAATTTGTATTTCCCACTTGTCTGCCATTCCCAGATGTTTCTCTTTTCCCTTTCTCACAATCATGTTGCAGTACATTCTCCGGTTCCCTTTCACCCAGCTCTGTCCCAGGTAAATTGCAGCATTAAGTGTTTTGGACTTTTCCTACAAAGATGTCACATCAGATTACTGAAATGCGTATTTAGAATTTGGAAGAGACCACCTTGCTACAATAATATCAAAGGCTGTCATATTCTAGGTCTACTTCACTTGACAGCATCTCTTTGGAGAACAGGAATCTGCATAGCTCATAAATGATATTTTGACAGCTGCTAGTTAATCTGCCCCATTGAGACCAGTTTCACCAGGTCACCTCTTTAAAGCAAAGGGTCCTTTTTTTCCCTCTCCTTTTGGGTTATATTTTTCCTACTGCCACCCATTATATGTACCAAAACCAAACAGTTTGTCATATGCATATGGTGAGACAGGAGAGGGCAGAGAACACAGACAACTGTGATGGGTGGACTGTTATTTGGGTTGCTTGTCACACTGCTTTTCCTTCTTGGATCTCCTGTTGCACTGGAGGCATAGGAAGCAAATCATAAGAAAATGTAAGGGTATAGCTTTGAATAAAAATAGCAGCAGTTCTCAAATGTTTTCAAAATTCAGTAAAAATCACTCCTTCTTACTGCTTATTAGAGCATTTAGTTTATGATGGGATACATTTTTCAGATACTTATGTGTTATACTTTTTAACAACTGCTGCCTTAGTTAAATATAATTAATCAAGTACTGAATCTGTCTCAGAGGTTCAGCCCTATTTTTTGTTTTTTTTTTCCCCAGAGAAACAGAACTATTGCAACACTTGTACAGAGAATGTGGTTTAAGCAATCATAGAATGGTAGGTGTTGGAAGTGATCTCTGGAGATCTAGTCCTGCCAAAGCAGGATCACCTAAGGCAGGACACACAGTAATGAGTTCAGGTGGGTTTAAAAAGTCTCCAGTGAAGGAGACTTCACAACCTCTCTGAGCAGGCCGTTCCAGTGCTTTGACAGCCTTAAAAGAAAAAAGACCCTCCTCGTGTTTAGGCAGAACTTCCTGTGTTCCAGTTAGTATCTGTTGTCCCTCACTGATTACAGGGCACCAGTGAAAAGGGACTGGCCCCTTCTTCTTGACATCCACTCCTCAGATATTTATGGACATTAATAAGATCCCCTCACAGTCTTCTCTTCTCTAGCCTCAGGTCTCTCAGCTTTTCCTCATAAGAGTGGTGTTCCAGCCCCTTATTCACCCTTGTAGCCTTTCACTGGACTCTCTCTAGCATTTCCCTGACAGTGACCTTTTTCTTTCATTGATGGTATTAAAAAAATTACTGTGTTCCTGCAACACTAAAACTGAACAGTGGAGATATTAGTCTCAAAGAGGAAGGAGTATATGCTCAAGTAAGAAAAGTGCTGGTTAATGGGGAGATGCCAAGTGGCATCAATGACCCTCTCCCACATCAGTAATGAAAAAAACCCACATTGCCTGTATTAATGAAGCATTGCAACTGAAAGTACAGACATTTGAACAGCACAAGAGATGCTGATGAATGCTCAGTATTTTAATACATTTTATGTTAATCTTATGTATATTGCATAGATTGTATATATGTGCATATATGTGATACATAAATCACTTATGTGATTTATATTTTTGTATATAGGTAAACCTTTGTGTAGACGGGTAACTCATGGTTGCTTCTTAGGAGGCAAAGTTTTGAATCTCTCCAGAGACAGAGACTCCACAACTCCACTGGCAACCTGTTCCAGTCTTCTGTCACCCTCACAGGGCAAAAATTCCTCTTCATGTTTACAGGAAACTTCCTGTGCCTCAAATTCCACCCATTGCCCCTTGTCCTGTCATTGGGCATCACCCAGCAGAGCCTGGCTCCACTCACCCTTTACATATTTATAAACTCCTTGTAAGAGAGAGGTTCTATTCCCTTAATCATCTTTGTGGCTCTGTGCTGGACTCTCTCAAGCAGTTCTATGTCCCTCTTGAACTGGGGGGCCCAGAACTGGACACAATACTCCAGATGCAGCCTCACCAGGGCAGAGCAAGGCGGGAGGAGAACCTCTCTCAACCTACTAACCACACCACTTGTAATAGTCCCCAGAATGGCATTGACCCTCCTGGCCACAAGAGCACATTGCTGATTCATGGTCAGCCTCCCATCAGCTAGGACCCCCAGGTCCTTTTACCCTTTGCTGTCTTCTAAAAGGCTAGGATAATCCACCTCAGTACAAAATTCCACCATACTCTTAAATTGCATGAGAGCATTTATCCAGCTGTCTCTCTGACTTTGCCCTGGATTGGAGGGCTGAGCTAATTTTTCTTTTTAAATTGTACATAATACTGAAATATTCTCTCAGTTACTTTGGCCTTAGATAAAAATTGATCTTAAATATGGGAGTATAATTTTATCCCTTTAGAAGGCATAACCAAATGATCACATGAAGCTTGTCATTTCTGGACTCACATTCAGAGACAGAATTTCTTGAGCCATTTATCCCTGACATGAATGGAAGGGTGACCAGAAGAGCTGTATCTGCATGCCAAAATCTCCTTTAACCACTTCTCTCATGCCTTCAGCATACTCAGTATCTGCAAATAGAAGGCACTGTGCTTCTCCAGAATGTAATGTTTGGTAGGTATTTTCTCAGCTACAGAAAAATAAAATCTGTTGCAAGCTTGCAGATGACAGGGTTCTATTCAGTGTTACTTCTAGTTCTTTCAGAAACAGACAATTTATTGAAATTTGTACAAAGTGTGCAACTTTAAGGAGGTAACTGTGAAATACTTGTACCAGACAAGGAGTTTCTGGATAAGCCACTGCTTAGGACTTTATATCTGTGGGTGTTGAGCAGAAGGTGAGTGCAAACAGTAGCTCGTGGGATCAAGGTCTAATGGTCCAGGCACCTCAAAATCGATCAACAAAACAGATGACTATCTGATAGAACATGATAGAACAACATGGGGAGAACTGTTGCTTTTTATGATGCTCTTCCTTGACTGTTTGAAGCGCTCACTTGTTTTCAGAGCTCAGTCAAGTTTAGGAGGGAAGACAGTCTATATCTGATAAACAGCAAAGAAACAGCGAAGAAACTGGTGTCATGGATCACTCAGATCATAGAACCATGGAATCATAAAATGCACTGGTTTGGAAGGGACTAGTACAATCCCCCTGTAGTAAGAAAGGACATCCCAAACTAGATCAGGTTGCTCAGAACCCCATCAAACCTGACCTTGAATGTCTGCAGAGATGGGGCCTCCACCACCCCCCTGGGCAACTTGTTTCAGTGTTTCACCATCCTCATAGTAAAAGACTTTTCCCTAATGTCCAGTCCAAATCTACTCTTCTCTGAGTTTAAACCATTGCCCCTTATCCTACTGCTACATGCCCATATAAACAGTCCCTCCCCAGCTTTCCTGTAGGCCTTCTATAGACTACTATAAGGTCTCCTTGGAGCCTTCTCTTCTCCAGATGGAACAACCCCAGCTCTCTCAGATTGTCTTTGTAGAAGATGATAATTTTTGTTGGCCTCCTCTGGACCTGCTTCACCAGGTTACATTGACAGCCTCAGAGCTGGACACAGTTCTCCAGGTGAGGTCTCTCTCTCTCAATCTGCTTGCCACCTTCTTTAGATGCAGCTTGGGATGCAATCAGTCTTTTGGGCTGAAAGTGTGCATTGTAGGCTCACATCCAGGGTTTTGCCTACTAGTACTCCCAAGTCTTTTCTGCAAGACTACTCTATCTCTATCACATTAATCTGCAGCCTGATTTTGTACTTGTCCTTGTTGAACCTGGTCCCACCTCTCCAGCTTGTCTAGGTCCCTCTGCATGACATCCTGTCCCTCTAGGCAATTTGAACTTTTAATTAAAAACAAAACAAAACAAACTCACCAAAACCCCAAACCAAACAACAGAACAAACCACCTTTCTTTAAACAGAGAAGAAATACATTTTCCTCCTTTAGAGTTCTGTCTGCTGGTGTTCAGGAAGTCACAAGCTGGAATTGGTGGAGAAGTGGAATAACGTGGTATGGTTTTGGTATGATATCTAGAGCTTCAGTTTGTCATTTCACATCCTAGAGGACTATTCTTTGTTTTCTCTCTGCCATGAATATAAAGTCAAAGATCACTAAAATAAGATGATTCATCTCCAAGGAGCTTTGAATTTACATGGCTTTCAACTTTATCAACCAAATCCTTCACAATAATTGTCACAAAAATGCTGTACTATGGATATGTGTCATTACTAAGAGGCTTTTTTTTTTTTTTCTTGAGATGGTCTTTAAGCCAAAACCAAAGAGCTGGACTTCTTGAAAAGTCCTCTGAATATGAGATTCATTCACCTAAGTAAACTAGCACCAGTAACTAGTAATAGCTTTGGGAGCTTCTGTGCCCATCTAGCTCAGCTGGGTAGAGTTCAAACTCCTGGCATGCAATCACATCATAAACTACCAGTTAGATGGACACACAAAGGATGAGAAGCTGCACACTTGAAAAGGAAGCTGGCTATTGCCTCAGTCTTTAATAGCAAGGGCTCCAACCACAATGTCCATGTCCCAGAGGGCAAAAGTAAGGACTTAGAGAATATCTGCCCACTATAATTGAAGATCATGTTCATGAGCACCTAAGGAATCTGAATGTACACAAGTCTATGGGGCCTGATGAGATTCACCCATGGGTCCTGAAGGAACTGGCAGATGAAGTTGCTAAACCATTGTCCATTGTGATTGAAAGGTCATGGCAGACTGGTGAAGTTCCTGCTGAATGGAAAAGGGCAAACATAACACCCATTTTTAAGAAGGGAAAAAAGGATGACCCTGGGAACTACAGACCAGTCAGTCTCACCTCTGTGCCTGGCAAGATCATGGAGCAGATCCTCCTCAAGGCTCTGCTAAGGCAGATGGAGAACAAAGCAGAGGTGCCTGATGCCAACCAGCATGGCTTCACCAAGGGCAAATCATGCCTAACAAATCTGGTGGCTTTCTATGATGAAGTCACAGCAACAGTGGACAAGGGAAGGGTAACTGATACCATCTACCTGGACCTGAGTAAGGCCTTTGATTCTGTCTCACATAACATCCTGGTCACCAAACTGGACAAACATGGATTGGATGGGTGGAGCAATGCTGGATAAGGAATTGGCTGGATGGTCGCACACAGAGAGTGGTGATCAATGGCACAATGTCCACCTGGAGACCAGTGGAGGGCAGGG
>VWZI01018595.1:240885-262498 GCA_013396835.1 Psilopogon haemacephalus
TTGTGGTGATGCATTGGTTTCTTTTCAGACATGTTAGAGGAGAATTTTCATTCTAACCAGTTTAACCGCGTGGAAATGTGACACATGCAGTATCATACTATTTGGCTGCTCACAGAAATAGATTTATTTCTGAATGAAAAAGGCTTGTCTAACATAAATTACACTAGGATACTCCTAAAACTACACTTTACCAAGACAGAATGAGTCTTAGAAACCATTCTAAATTGTTGAATAATTTAAGCCTTCTTCTACTAGGAGTTATTTAACCTGCTGAACTAGTGAGAAAAGACCTGACATAGGTATTGGAGCCTGGGGGAATCTATCTAACTTGTGGTAGCTTTAGGGATGCTTCACAAAAACTTTATTTCCACTACCAAGTATGGCAAACTGAAAAACAATGTCCTCAAGAAAACTGTTGTGACAGCAGGACAGGCAGTACAGAACTATGGAATTATCCAATTGGTTCATCACATCTCACTGCTTTAACCACTCTTATATTAAGACTATTAAGCCTTTGTATGTGCCTGCTGTCCTTGAATTGAAGAGGTACAATGTCTTCTTTTTGTTATTCAAGCCTTGCCCTTCCCATGGTTAAGCATGTAGACAAACATTTTAAGAAAATGGGATAAAAATAAAGAAAGTGACATTTTTTTCTTACTGTGCAGAATTATTTCTTTGTGATGAAAGACTCTTTAGAACACATTCTTTGTAGAACAGAAGTTACTGTGAATACAAATAGCCACTCCAGTGAGATAAAGAGGTGGTTCTGTAATCACATACTCAAAATGAAAGGGAAAAAAAGAAAGGAAGGCATCTAACACAAATAGTAATTAAAAAAAAAGAAAGCCAGAAGAAGGAAGGATCACTTCGCACTTGTCTGTACACAAAAATGCAAAAAAAAAAAAAAAACCCAAGTCTTTCTCTCACTTTCTTTTCTTTTACCAGTTTTTTGTAGCCAATAACTTTCTTTGTTTAACTCCATGTTCCCTTTGTTGTCAATAACAGAAGAATCAAACGCACTTGCTTTAGTTGAGAGTGCAGTGTTGGAAGAAGAAAGCTGTAAAATTAATTATAGAATTGAGTGATGACTCTACATATGCAGCAGGCTGGATCAGTTTCACCAAGTGTATTGATTGGGGGTCATGAAGCCACAATCATGAAACAAGGCAGGGGAAAGCCGGGGTGCTCTGCGGAATTCCCACAAATGGCTGCAGTTTACCGTTAAAGGCAGATCCTGCAGCAAGAAGTCAGGATGCTCTTCAAGGTCCGGCTCAAAGTCCATGCAAGATTCGTGTCTCCAGGTCCGTGTTCAGGTCCTCGTGCAGGTCCCAGTGCAGGTCCGTGCAAGTCCCAGTGAAGGTCCGAGCAAATCCTGCTCCAATCTGTCCAGCTGCCATATATATACTTAGGTGATTTGTTGCCTCCCTGTTCAAGCCCACAGAGGGTGGGAGAAGGCACTTCACACCTATTGCGCTAAGCCTCCGGTGACAGAGGTGGGGAGGGAGGAAGACCGTTTCCTGCCCCATTCACACCTCTAGTGGGGCAGTGGACTGGGCGTGCCCTGACGAAGTTCACACCTCATCTAAACCTCCAGCAGGGCATTGCTCTGCCCTGCCACACCAAGATGAAGAGGATGATTGTGTTGGTTTGAGCTAATTGGAGAATTTGAGTGTGAAATTAGACTATTGGCTAAATGTTATGATGATCGGTGAGAGACAAGTACTCAAGTGGATTCTTTTTTCTAAATTCTGATGTAGTATGCAACACAGTACTGAGTGTGTTACTATCATCACTGAGAGGACTCACTGTAACAGTGCAAGGGAACTGCAGTTGCTAGGAATTCAGTGCTACAGAAATCTCAGATAACAAAACTTTTGATAGTAATGTCCCTTTTCAGGGAAGAAAATCAGACATGATTTTCTGTTTGTGATGTTATGAAAAGAATGCCCAGCACACCTCTGCTCAAGCACACATATCTTAAATCTAGCTGAGTTGAGAGTATTGTTACTCCTCTCCTGGTGTGCAAGCTGTGGGTATTTATAGCTCTATTTTTCTGTTGTTACACCTAATGTCTTCCCTTCATAAAAGTGGACACAGTCAAGGTAAAATGATTAATAAATCTCTCCAAAGATTAAGGGTGCCCTTTAGAGGTTTTATTTTTGCATTTTTTTCATACAGAAAAAAACATTAAATGTTCCCTAAGAGAGATGTTGCAGTAAAAAAATATTTACTAGAATGACATTCCTTCCTTCAATCTTTACTTCTGGAATTACTGAACCTCACACAACATTTTGTCTTAGAAGGAAACAAAGAGCTCTTCTCCATATAAGCTTGAAACCACATTTGTGCTGGTATATATAGGCTTGAAACCATTGAATGGGTTGAATTCTTTCTCAACATGTTACCTGTACGTAAAGGTCTATATCAAAACTATATTCATCATCAGACTTTCAACTTATTTTCATAATACTCCCTCTTTTACCTTTCTTGAAGCTCACTGATGGCTGACAATTCCCATGCTTTGGTTTCAGCTTCTGTGATTTTTTTTCTTTCTGCAGATGAGTGTCTAAATTAGCAAATCCTTGCCAGCTTCTCACAACTTTATTAGCCAATGTTAAGCAATCAAGCAAAGGATCTATTTTAGATCATGTTAGAAGTCAGTAGTGCAGGCAGCTTCTGAGCTACCTTTTGGTGTCCAGCCTGGATATCAGCTTATTTGTAGAAGGTTGAAAACGTTGCTTTTCTGTAGTATATTAGATGCGCCTTTGTTATTTCTTTTATGGCAGCCATCTAATGAGCCAATGAGCCAACTAATTAAAATGCAGCATGAAGTACCATATTGTGAAATATGTACCCTTAAGAGTTAATTCCACAAAACAGCCAGTTAAAATGCTATGGCATGTTTGTTAGAGAGTTTATATATCTTGTGGTTGTTGGAAAAAAAAGGTAAGGCTTAGAGGGATACTGACTGGAACATCACTTCAATGAATCTCATAATAACGCATTGTTACAACCATGGAATGTAATACAGGCATGCAAGACTGCAGAGAGCACATTGAAAAACTGTAATGCTTCCAGCCAAGGGCAGAACTGGAGAATTTTCATCATTATAGATCATAGCAGGTGACAGACAGCTCCTAGAGACAGCTTGCGTCATTCAAGTAACTAATTTCTGAAGGTTTAAAATAAGATACTGTCTTATAAATCATCTATTAATATGTCACTTCTCATAGGCAAGTTGTTGTTTGCCTTAAAACTAGAAAAGCAACAGTAGTGTATATTGACATTATAGAGGAATTTGGCTTTACCTGAATCATCTGCTCTCAGCTTTTTACTGGGATTGTCACCACTGTCATCATCGGACATTTCCATCTCCTCTTCCCGGCGGATTCCCATGAGCTGTTCGCTGTGAGCATTTCGGAGCTCCTGAAACCCAAAATGACCTTTTGTCAGTATTAACTTCTATAAAGTCATTGCATATTATGTAGCATCTGTTTTTTAACGTTGCTCTGATTTTAATTATACATAATTTATCATTGTAATCATATTTATTTGCACGTGAATATTTATAACATCAGTAGCACAGGTAATTGTTCCTGTGACAGAACAGTTTATTAAGGGTAACACTCAGGGAAAAACAAGAGACAAAGTGAGTCTCCATGTTGAGTGATCTTTAATTCTGCTAAACATAGGCAAATGCTTGTAACAGCAGGGATAAGACTTAAAATTGTGTGTAAAACAGACTGATAAAGAGATTGTCAGCCTGGTCAAGATACAGCTAATTCTTGCTTCTCTCTGCATTTTGGGATAGGATTCAAACCGTCAAGTCCAGATGTGTCCATCTTATCTATGCCCTAAAAGTGCCCAGTTCTCTCCGCTGATGGTAGAAGCAACCAAGAGTAGTCAGAGCAGATGAGTGCTCTATATTGTTGTTGCCTAACAATGACTAAAAGAATCTCACTCTCTGTCCCTATGCTCAGGTCACCTCAGATTTAGAAGACCCAGCCTCATAACACAGTTCTGAAAATGTCTGCATCTTGATCCAAAAAGAGTGCCGGCATAGCAAGTCTGGTCTCTGGACAACCATCACAAGGGCAGGCAGGCAGGCAGGCAGGCAGGGTGCCCCTGCACATGTCACTAGGTAAATGATCAGCAGGCACAGGGGCTTTGTGGTAGTCTAGACGGTCTTTGTTCTGGGTAGAAAAGCTGGCGCGAGGGTAGCGGCTGGCTTTTTAATGGCAACACTGAGAAGATTGAGAGGACTCTATTTTGTCCTAATAATCCTGTCAGGTGTAACACGGGGATGCTGCACTGTGATTAGTGTAGGCCTTTTCAGTCCACAGACAGCTAATTTTTCTGCAGACAAAGAGCTTAATTCCCAAAGAGGTGGTTCAAAATCTTTGAAACAAGGAATAGTTGCATGGAAGGAGGAGACAGCATTGGGGAGCCCGACCAGTGCTCCGTGCAATTAACAATAAGCTGTCAGAGAGGGATTGTATGAAAAAGGGAAGGTGTTTCCCCTGAGCTATACCCTTAGTTCATCGGCAGATCTCAAATATTCTGATAAATGTATATATGTCCCTCAATTCCAGCAAAGGCAAGGAGGCTAATTACTGGGAGGTTTTACATGGGAATAATTGCAAATTTAGGAAAAGTGATTAAAAAGTAAATTGTCTTCCAGTATTTCATGCAATCGGAAGGATCTCTGGAAGAAATTATCAAGCCATTTAATTTCTTATTGAGAAAGGTTGCCTGCGCTTTTTCCTGAGGAACTACACTACATGCATGAGCAGACATCCGCTTATATTTGCTCCCTCTTTAGGGGATAAATGTCCTTGATGCATCAATGTCTACATTATCAGCAAAGCCAATAATCTTCCACAGAGAATGTCCATATGTGTATGAGTGTTTGCTTTAGGATTGAGTTTCTATGAAAGTTTTCCTAAATTCAGGAAAAAAAAAAAAGGGGGGGGGGGAAGTTATCAGATAATTAAAGAAATTAGCAGATAATATAATGAATAGAAAATATTACTTAAATCAAAGATGCCACCTGATACATTTCCATCATATTTCACATCTCAAAACCAGGCACTTCCGAAATACACTGGTTTAAGTAACAGCCTCCCCAAGGTTTTGAATTGCTTTTGTTGTTGTTTTCTTCTTAGAAAAACAAAAGACAGTAATGCATGAAAAAATGAGTAGCGAGTTAACAATACTGGACATTCTGACTCTTACATACTTCAGTTTATTAAAGATTTAGAGGCCAGAAAATGAATGGCACATCACACCCCTTTACACAAACTTAGTTTAAGAAGGGATGGTCTTAATATAATTGAAATAATCTGCTACCAGATCACATTTAAAAGATAAAACAAACATCAGACCCCACTTTCCCAACTTTCAATTGAACAAGTACTTATATATTTGTGAACAAAATGCAAAATACAGTTTATACCAATAAATTATGCTAACATTTTATTTTAAGTGTCCCATTATTGTGAAGTCATTCGGTATTCACCATAATAGCACTGATAATAAAGAATTCATTTGGTATTCATGTGGATGCTACATTTAGTGCCATTGGTATTCAACTGTAATTTAGCATTAGTTAATGGGCACTTAAAATGTTATCCAAATGATTTATAACACAGCATTTTAGTGTTTCTCAAACTAAGTGTACCACACTTATTTTACAAGTGTACTACAAAATAATTAAATAAGCGCACCTTACCTTCTAAAGTTTATATTCTGAGACAGAGAAAAATCATGTAGAGGACTGTGACAGTAACAATCAACACAGTGTACTACATGAAGGTAAACCAAGTGTATGTAAGTTGCTCATAGTTAAAAAAAAAAACAAAACAAGGGCGGGTGAGGGGGAAGAAGGAAGAAAGAAAGAAAACAAAGACAGTGGTACTTACTTTTTAAAATACAGGCTCATAGCGTTTATACTGAATTAAAAACGTAAGCTGGATGACCAAAACCACAGGATGAGGTCTAGTGCTTCCTTTGCTGCCATTTGCAGCAAGGAGAGTTAGAATCTCATTTCCTCTACTCATGCTTATGACAGTCACACATGCAAGGGCCCACACTGCTAACTCTGTGTGGTAGTGTGATTAGATTTATACTGATTTCTTTGCAAGCATAATGCTTAGGATCAATACAAGTGATGTATCTACTTTTTTTTTTTTTTTTAAGATAAACATAAAACAAATGGGAAGGAGTATGTCACAATTCTAGACTTAATATGCTTAAGTAATTTCTTAAGAAAGAAATTATTTTATTTTCAGGCACAGTCATTTTATAATGACCATATGATGGCACAATAAGGAAAATGAAATCTGATCTGCAGAATATTTCTTTTAGAAACAGATCACTCTGACTCTTAAAAAGGTATTTTTTCAGAAATAATTCTTAATTCGATCCTTAGTTGAAAATAGTGTTCCAAATTTCACTACTTCAGTTCATTATTTTAGCTAGTAAACATAATCCTCCAATGATTTTCAAAATTTCACATGAAAATGAAAAACCACATTGCTCTGTCTTAGTGTTATTTAATCACTATTATCATAATGAGAGCAATGGGAGCAATTCATACTGTAGATGAAATTGTATAATGGCCAGTTGATTAACAGCTAAAATGATAGCTGTAAATATTGCTGAATACACTATGTCCAGCTACAATCACACTCGTTCTGTGTCAATCCAGCTGTGAGATGATGGATAGAAAGTAACAATAAAATCACCAACCTCAGAATGCTTTCGCCATATGTCTATGTTCTTTCGCTGGGCTTTCGAGAAATGGTCCCAAGCTTTTTGTCTGGTAGAAGCGTTGAAAACGGCGACAATCTGCTCAACTTTGGTGAACAAGGAAGTCAAACAAGACAAGCAATTTATGTTGTGATCACTATAGAGAAGCAAAGCAAAGACACTAGGAGTCTATGGATGATGTCATTACTGAAACAACATCATCAATATCCATCCAATGACGTGTCTTTTGTACTTACATTTTATCAATGTTGGGGATGTCTCCCTTCAAGTCTGTCTCCATAACTTTTAGTCTACGCATCTTACAACTATGTACCAAAAAGCATGCATGCATCTGCCTCCCCGTGATATCTGCTACAACTCTCTGGGCAGCCACGTGCCTTTGCTTATGTGGCCACAGGTGTATGACTACAGAAATGACACTTGAGGCATAAACCTGACACATGTCTCCCTGCGGCAGCTGTGTACAGATGAGCAAGATGTACAAATGAAAGTGTGAAAGACAAGCAAGCTCTGCTTTGGAAGGTAACTATCTGATAGTGGGAATTTGTCAGCAGACAGGAAGCACTAAACAACACATTAATGCTGCATTCTACAGCTGCATCTTCTCTTTTATTTCATATAAACAGTCTCACCTCTGATAGATCACTCTGTCCTGTATCCATAGCCTATGTCTGTTTATGTACACTAAGAGTCGCATTTTTATAAGATGAAAAAGAGATGTGAAATGGACTCCCCTCATTCAACAATAATGAATTTGTTCTGAAGCAAGGTATCAATCCTTAGGCCAATATCAATACTTAGGACAATTAAGATCCTTAAGTTTTTTGGTTAGTTGTCCATCTTAATTCAGAACCTTTTCTTGTGACACTTCTCTTTCTCTTTGCATCAGTTGCAAGAACATTGTCCTTCCACAACAGTGACATGCCTAAAAATGATTTGGGCAAGTTGCAAGCTGCCTTGAACCCAGCATAATTAACTGAAAGACCACCAAGAAATCCACATTTTGTACAAATTACATAGGCTATGTTCTTTCTGTAAGCAGCTATGTGGACCTACGAAGTCAGTCTGAAAAATGCTTCAACTTTTTGACAAGGTTCTTGGCCGTTTATTTCTTTAGATTCCTGGGCTGATATGATGTCTGCTGTTTTGCAAAACTGCAGCTTGCAATACCTCATTCCAATCTCTTCTGTTGAGAAGTGGTGGCAGGAATACTGTAATGCCTTTTGATCTGGTCTGTCATGGAGCTGATTGATGTCTGCTCTCCTTCTCCTCTCAAGTTACAGATACAGAAAATCATATTATACTTAACAATCTATCTTTCACCTAAAGCGATGAGCTCGTCTAGTAAGTCTGTTATGTTTTTCACCTCTAGATCTGAAAGTGAACCCCAATTGCTTGAATAGGAGCACATTTATTGTTTCCTTTTTTTACCACTGTTGCAGCTGCAGGAAGATTAAAACACTTTGAATCACATACAGAAGTTTTTCTTTCCTGTCGTTAGGGCTGCTTAATTAACTTCTAAAGCCACAGAAAATAAATGTAATCTCTTAAAGATTAATACTCATGGTTAGTCTGTACTAAATAAGATGTCTCAAAATTACTGGAATGATTCAAACCATTTGTGATCTATCCAAGTTTTAATGATTTCAATCTATTAGAACTTCCTTGGAAAGAAGGGTGGATGTATCAATGAAGTTTTGCTGTGTGTATTTATTCAATTAATTTGAAAAGAATGAAAATGCTAAAGCACTCTATTATTGTGTGTATAGAAACTGGGAATAGAATTTTATCACAATCATTATGTTGATAACCCAGGTGCTCAGAAAATCTTGCTTAATTAACAATCTGTTTTTAGTTTGCAAGTGGTAATTCAAGTAGAAAAGACTTACAAAGATATGAGGAAGAGCTGGTTTGCCATTTCCCACTAATAGATACTAATAAGATCATCTGAATTTTGAAAAACATTGAACTTTAAAGTGTTTAATTTTCATTCCATGAACAGGTGCTAAGATTTATCAAAAGTCTGATAATTTCAGGAATTCTCCTCCATGCAAACACAAGATAGGAAGATGTGAAACAGTTTTTCTTGCATAACTGCAGAAGATAGAGTGGACAGAAAAAAAGAGCTCCTTCACAGAATCACAGAATGTTAGGGGTTGGAAGAGACCTCCAGAGATCATCGAGTCTAACCCTCTGCTGAAGCAGGATCACCTAGGGCAGGCCACACAGGAATGCATTCAGGTGGGTTTTTGAGTCTCCAGTGATGGAGACTCCACAAACTCTCTGGGAAGCCTGTTCCAATGCTCTGTCACCCTGACCATAAGGAAGTGTCTCCTTGTGTTGAGGTGGAACCTCCTGTATTTTAGCTTATACCTGTTATTGCTTGTCCTGTCACTGGGCACCACCTAAAAGAGATTATCTAAAACTAAAGGAGATAGGTACTATGAGCACTAGATGTTAACAATCAAGACATTTAAAGAAACTTTATGCAATAGGAAGCAAGAGATAATTTAAACAGGGAAATGTAGATGAGAATATTAAATTAGTATGTATCAAAGACCAACATTCCACTACTCTATTCAAAGAAAGTGTTAATGTATGTGCAGCAATTTCAACACACACAGCAATCTGGGTTATGAAGTGCTGCAAACACTCACAAGTAATACCCAACATAAAAGATACCCAAGAATGAAGCTGAAGCTAAAGAGCATCCAAGGCCATGGTTGACAGTCCAGGAAAATGATGCCACAGTGTTTGTACTGTACAAAAATCCTGCATTCATGTTTTGCTAGTTCACATCTATTTTGAAGGATAATTCATGTTCATAAAATTATTAAGGTTGGAAAAGACCTCCAAGATCAAGTCCAACCTTCTACCCAAACACCTCCATGGCCAGAAGACCATGCCCCAGAGTGCCACATCTTCTCATTCTTTGAACACCTATCTATTTCTTTTATGAACACCTAATATTGGTGTTGGATGAGTCCTTGAGTGACCTGTTCTCCTGGGAGGTGTTCCTGCCCATGGCAAGGGTTTTAACTAGATGATCTTTGAGGTCCCCTCCAACATAAACCATTCCATGATTCTATGAATATTTCTGCTCACTGCAGCAGGAGCTGGTCTAGATGACCTTTAAAGGTCCCTTCCAACCCAAACCACTCCAGGATTCTATGGACATGTACATCTGTCTATTTAAAGTCAATATTTGGAGTATTTCAAGCTCATCCAAAGCAGGATTTTCAACGTGTTTGTACCTGTGACCTTACATCTAAGATGCCTAAAATGACCCTGAATCAGTCAAGGTTGGAAGGCACCACAAGGATCATTCAGCTCCAGCCCCTGCTGCAGGGACACCTCACTCTAGATCAGGCTGTTGCTTTGATTCACTTGTTTTCCCACAGACAACCTGAAATCTACCAATGTCATAACTCCTGTGCTCTGTGTAAACTGAAAGACATAATGTACCTAGCCCTGACCAGGATCAAATGTGTATAGGGAAGTGATCCAGTAACATACAGCCCTTAAGGATGGCAGATCCATCTCTATGGCAATGTTGGGAGATTCTACATTAACTGAGAAATTCTCCATTTAACTAGTTTTTTTCTTCCCTGAGCACCATTTAGCTAAAGAGAGGCCCCAGAAATAGGCAGAATCCGAGAGAAACAGTTGTTCCCAGTCTTGCTGCTAAAATGGTCTTCAACGTATTTCCTCACCTCCTGAAAGAAATTTCCAAAATGAAATAACAAATCCTATCTGTCTCTCTAAGGCACCTTGAACTCTAGGATGAACTGTACCATCATCTCTGGCTAGTAAGTAGAATTATTAAGTAGCATGAAATATTCATTGTTAAACATCTGCTGTTAAGTTCTATGCTATATCAAATTTTCATTGACCATATGCAGCAAAGCTGTTTCCTTACTGAATTAGGGTTGGAAAAACTGCATCTTTCTGGAAGGGTCCACACCATGCGTTGCTTTACCTATCAATACAATTTACAGGATGTAAATACTTATTCTGTAGCTGGAAATTTATGTGGCATGTTTCAGGCAAAAGATCTTGGTTTTCTGCTGAGCTATTAGTAGCTAAAAAGACTCAAATAATGAAGCCTAGAGTGATATGCAAGTGTCAACATTTAACAAATGTGCTGCAGCTACAATACACTTTATTAGAGGTGTCAGCTCATTAAAAGAAAGTTTAAACCTCACTTTCTGCTGCCATAAAACACGCTATCAGAATAGGGTATTGTTATCAAGCATAAATGTAAAAACCCAGGAAAAAAACAGGAGAAACAACAACATAAATCCCTTAAACGATGCCTGCAGAAGTTGCATACAAGACTGGATTAAAGAGAAAAGCTAGAATACCTCCAGGGCAAGAGAGTATTTGATACAGGATATTTCAAAATGATCCTACTAGAGAAGAGCAGGGAAAAAAAGGAGAATGAAAATATAGCCTCATCTGTAGATTAAGAGGTGGAAGGAACACTTTTACTCTCCATTACATTTGACAAGAAGGCTATTTTAAATACAATGATTGAGTGAAGGCTGAAATTTCTCCTTGGGTTCAGGAGACAAGAAGTACCCTTAGCTTATTACATTATCAGCAGCCAAGCACATGATTATTTTTAATTTCTTGTAGGTAATAATGAAGAATAGCAGCAAGCAAACATTTTATAATGTCTCGCAATAAAAAAGAAACAAAGCAGAAACTGGAACAAAATATGCTAAAATAAAACCAAAAGTCTTCAAAGGCTGGCAGATAAAATAATCAGATTTCATGTAGGGTTCCGCTCCAAATTCCACCAATTAGGGATACAGGATGAAAAAGGCTTTGCACTAAATAACTGTAGGTGCAAGAGTAGAATATATGGCAATTTAGCTGAGAAAAATTTCTGTAAGAGTGCGACAGTTGTCATGCGGGGTAAAAGAAAAATTCCACCCATAAAATTACAGTGTAAAGGAAACTGTTACAGTAAATGTATAACACGCTTTTCAAATATAGATTCACAGCATAGGGAGGATATAGAATCAGCATGGTGTGGGTCAGAAGCCTTGTTGATGAATTCTGACTAAGCTGGAGTCTGCCAATCGATTTGGCTCCAAGCCCAGCAAACCAAGGAATTGCAGTAGTCAAGGATAGATGCCGTAAGTGAATGAATTACAGTCTACAGGTCAGTTTTGGATAGGAAAGAGACTATTTTTGGCAACAGTCCTGAAAAGCATTTGGTATCATACTGAACAGAACTCAGCATTAGGTCCAAGGCACTGCACAAAGGCAAATTACAAGTGACATCGACAAGAGAATTAGTAAGCAGATTGCAGAGTAATGAAAGAAAGATATATATATTTTTCCATATATCTATATTTAATTAATTTGGGCCAAACCTTCATAACCTTTCGTTATGAAACTGTTTGCCTTCAGAAAACAATTTGCCTTTCAAACATTTACAACCGAAAATCAGCAGCTCCTCCCTGCAACCCAATTCACATGCCACAGAGAGAGAAACAGATGTGATTGTCATTGAGTGTCAGAGAGGAAAACATAAGAATTAGAAGTATCACCTTGGAAAAGACTGGAGATAATGCAAGGGACAGGTGTTAAAGTAAAGCATACCACTGGTCATCACATGAAAACAAAAGCAAATGTCATAGATTTGTACAATGAGGATGCAAATTTTGACAGCTATGCAAAACAACTCATCTGCCACAAATAAACAGCATCCTTGTTTTGTTTTTGCATTTGGTTTTCTGGGGTTTTGTTGTTTTGGAGGTTTGGGTGAGTTTCTTTTTTCGGTAGTTTTCAAAATCAAAGCAACAACAGCAACAACAGAAGCCCGTGGGTATCAAAAAGAAGGTGAATCGTGGCTCCAGCTTCATCAGACTACTGTTTGGTCTGCTTGCTGTCTGGGTGCTTGTAGCTTCCTTAACAGATAGTCTTAAGATGTGGCATGATAAAGGACAGAAGTACAAGATTCCTCTATTACATCCCCAAAATCCACCTTTTTGGACAGACCAAGAGAACAGTGCCTCCAGTGATTTATCTCCCAAATTGTTTTGCTGTGTGGGAAGTCATCTTACAAGGCTGCCGTTCTTCAATTTGCCCTACTGCCAACAACTACATCTGTACCAGTGATCAAAACCAGCCAGGGACCATTCTGAAATCAGCTGGCACAACACGTGGAGAGTCCCAGAAAAAACAACCCTTCTCTCTCCCTTTTTGGAGAAACTACTTCCCCTGCACCAAATCCTAAACTGTATCCATATTGTGTGGGAAAAAGGGTAACAGAGAAACAACTTTCTTACAGTTCAATGGCATGGACAAGCCTGCCATAGCTCAGCTTAATTTACTGCTATAGACAGTGAAGCAATGTGTCATTGTGGCTAGGAGAGCCAGTGGCATCCCGGGGTGCATCAAGAAAGTTGTGTCTGGCAGGTCTAGGGAGGTTCTTTTCGCCCCTACTCTGCCCTGGTGCAATCATACCTGGAATACTGTGTCCAGTTTTGGGCTCCCCAGTTCAAGAGAGACAGGGACCTGCTGGAAAGAGTCCAGCAGAGAGCCACAAGGATGACTGTGGGACTTGAGCATCTGCCCTATGAAGAGAGACTGAGAAACCTGGGGCTGTTTAGTCTGGAGAAGAGAAGATTGAGAGAAGATCTTATCAATGTGTACAAATATCTGAGGGGTGGGTGTCAGGTGGATGAGGCCAATCTCTGTTTGGTGGTCTGCAGTAATAAGACAAGAAGCAATGGTTACAAACTGGAACACAGAAGGTTTCACCTCAACATGAGGATAAACTCCATTACAGTGAGGGTGACAGAGCACTGGAACAGGCTTCCCAGAGAGGTTGTGGAGTCTCTTTCTCTGGAGACTTTCAAAACCCATCTGCATATGTTCCTGTGTGTACTACCCCAGGGGATCCTGCCTTGCCAGGGGATTGGATTTGATCTCCAAAGGTCCCTTCCAACCTCTAAAGCTCTGTGATTCTGCGATACCTTTTACTAGCAGCCTTGCCTTTTCCAGTGTAGTCCTTTAGGGATCTTCTTGTTGCAGAGGCATTACAAAGCTTACCAGAGGAAGAAGGATGTTTTCCTCTTCTGTCTACCCTGTCTCATCTACCTGAATACTCAAAAGAATGAGAAGGCAGTATAAGCACCCCCTCTCTAAATTACTCTACATCATTTCTACATATCCTTCTGCTTGGGCCTACAGTGTTACAGACCAGAAGATGTGCCTGGATTGATGCCTGATTCCACTCCCTCCTCCTCCGTCTCACTCAAACTGGTCATAGTTATTGTGCTTGTGTGGGTTATTAAGAGGATAAATGAATGTTAGTGGTCTACACCAGAGTGACCCATGAAGTAGTATTTTTTCATAATGCAGTCAGCAAATTCTTCCACACAAAGACAAAGCAAAAAATAAAAAATACTTATACCATAGCACAAATTATCCCTGGGCTTGTAAAAACATCAAACCTCAGTGTAAGCAGCTGTTGTTTTCCTTTCTTCTTCTTTCAGCTAAGACATTCCATGAGGAAGAGTGAAAAAAAGAGCATTATGAGGATACTGGAAAACCCTAATTTTCAGAGTTTATACTGAAACCTGCACAGTAACTTGTTTGAGGTATGTATATCAACAATTTATATTTATAGAAATGGAAGAACACTCCTTGTTAATCTTTGGAATTAGAAAAAAAAACCACCAAAAAACCCCAAAACAAAACCCCAAACCCAAAAACTCTGATTAAAGAGAGCTCACTTTGCCCTGCAAGGTGTTGCTAGAATATCTGTCTACAAAATAAGCTTTGAAAATCTTTCAGGTTGTGAAATGTAGTTTAATTTACAACAAAGAAACTGACAGCTTGGCGTAACAGCAAGTGCTGGCGCTGTGCCATGTGATAAATCACTCGGACTCAACAAGACCACTTCACCTCCATGTCGTCTCTCAACAAACAGGAGCCTGACATCAGGCCAGCACAACAGAGTAGGGCAGGTACAAACGTACAGTACCTGCTCTTTTAATGCCACCATCTTACATTACAAAACAGACTTTATGGACCTTGTCTTGACATCCAGAAAGAAAGCTAAAAGAACACCCCACACAACCCCTTCACCTCGCTAACTCGAAGAAAGATTAAGTGAATGCTACTTTCTTCATCAACTTGACAAGATTATAAGCCATCCCCAATGCACTGCATTTAATTAGCTGTTCTTATCATTATTTATGGTTAGGTGTTTTGTTTTTTTTTTTTTTATTCTGTTCTTGGATTTTAAAATAGCAAAAGTAGGAACACAGCAAAAGTAGGAACACCTATTTTTGTAAGCCCATTCAAAAAATGAACCTCAAGGGAAGTCTGAGATGAAGGAACCTAATAAATGTGACTGAACACTGGTTCAGGCCCCATTAAGTGAAGAGACTCCTTCTAAGTAATAATTGTCCAGGCATCTTGCAGATTAGAACATTTCTTGGAAATCGAAGGAGTCGTATTTCTTTTGGGCATAATATGGTTTCTTTCAATGAATAATAATAGAGGTGGATGAGGAGACTTCAATAGGCATAGCCTCTCCTGGCAAACAATTAAAAAAACAATCTCACACATCTTGTGTGGGAAGATTTACTTCTCCATTGGTCATCATACTTTATGTTCCCCTGCTTGTTGTGACTTGTCACCTTCTCTCTTTGTTTACTGCCTGAAGTCTCATCTTACATATTTTTGTTACCTGTTTCCATGTGTGTCTATCTTTCCCTCCTACATAGCCTATCCCTTTCCAAAACTCTTTTCCTGTCATCATCACAAATTATACCCTTGGGGGCAAATCCAGTGACTTGACACAAAGCAAGACTAGTACCTGCTAAAGGGACTATGCATTTCAAACAGTCATTGTTTTTGTTGGTTTGAGCTAATTGGAGAATTTGAGTGAGAAATTAGACTATTGGCTGAGAGAGGTAAACTCAGTGTGTCACTTCACCAAGTTTTACTGAGAAAGAAAAAAAAGTTGTTTTTAAGAGCTGTTCTGAAAACAACAGATAGCAGACGGCTTCTGTCCATTCTGAGCTGTGGCTGCTTCTCTTGCATGGTCTCCTTTCTCTTTGTCTTGGTAGCTAATTCAGAGTAAAACTACTAACTCATTTCTATCACTAATCCCCCTGACTGATCTACTTCAGCTTATCTGCAGCATCAACTGGTGGTGAGATAAGATTGGGGAAGGGGGGAAAGGCAGTAGTGGGGGTTTGGTTACACTCTCTTGGGGATTTTGGTCTCTGGGAGGGGTGTGGTGTCTGTATTACCTTTTCACTGTATATATCTGTAAATATCTGTTATACCTTGTAAATATTTGCTTGTATATTGTGCATTGCTGTAAATATAAAGCTCCATTTATTAACTTCCAGTGTTTTTCTGAGTCTTAGCCGGGGTTTATAAAAGGTGGGGGGGCAGGTGACTGCTAAACCACTACATCGTTTCATAGGATTATTCATATTAATATGGCTTATTAATTAATTTATTAGCAGCCTGAACAGTTTTAGATACGCAAGTCATGTGATATGTGTACAAAGCCAACTCAGAAAACTTTTTGGGTGAAATCTCTATCTTTCCTCAATCCAATGCTTTACTCTCTTCCCTTATCGTTCCTTTCCATGTTACATTTACAGGTCAGTTCTGTGAAACATCAGGCCCGTACCTCCATCCCTGCTCAGCAAGGTAGCTCAAAACCAAGCATAGATTTCCATGTAATTCCAGCACATACTTCTTTGTCTTGAACACTGCTTCATCATCTAAGATATTCTGCAGGATCAAGGCAAGTGGCTTGAGTTGTCAAAATGAGGTCTTAAGACTGAAATCTCTTGGGAAGCAGTGCTTTTATTTTGCTACACAACACCATGCATATTTAATAGCCTACATTAAAAAAAAGAAGAGAAAAAAAGTCTTTAAAATAATCAGGAGAAGAGCTCCTGTTCAAATTCTGGCCACGTTTAAATCAATACCAAGATTCCTATTGACTTTAGGTGGAGTGAAGGCTGCAGACAATGGAAGCAACAAAGAAATTCAAAGAAAAGAAGCACAAAGGACTAAGCTATCTGAAACACTACAGACTGCAACCACAAAGGCTTGTACTGCCAGAAAGTGGGAAGGAATTATAAGAATGCAAGGTATACCAGAAATGGAGTCTTTCATCTCTATTCTCTGCCACTGTCACAACAGCCTGGATAGAAATGCTTTTGAGAACATGTATACATGAGATGGAAAAAGAGAGGACAAGTAAAAAAGAACTGAGATACCCAGCTGAGCTTTGCTGGACAGATTAACAGTACAGAAGCAAGCAAAGAGCACAGCAATTAAATTAGCTAATCAAAAGGGACTGGATGGATTGTGGAGGTTGTTTTGGATGTGATTTAATTTTTTTTATTATTATTTTTTAGAATACATCAAGGTAGAAAGCAATAGTGGCAACTAATGACATGAATGATTAATGTTTTTATTTGTATTATAGTGGCATTCTATGACACCAACTGAGATCTGGGCTGCACTGTAAAAACACATTATATGACTCAATCTCTTTCACAAAGAGCTTAATGATGACCTAAAAATTGCACATAAAGTAAGCTCACATTTTTGAATTAGTCACTGGCAAACGAAAGAAAGACTGTAAGACCAGGCAATTAAAGAGCAGGAAAATCCTTTTAAAAGTTGTTATTAATGCAGAGCAATTGAAAGAATATTCAGAAAGCATGAAAGTATATAAAAAGTCTGAGTGCTAGAGGAATTTTAACTAGCATGCTTTCAATATCTGTAATGAAACTGGCTTCATTTTTAGTAGTTAGAGAATATAGTAAAAAGTGGAAAGATTTTTTTGGGAAAAAAAGAACTGTGGTATGGAATTTAAAGCATATCAGATAAAACGGTTGTTTCAGTAATCACCTTCCTATCAACACAAACTCTAAATACCCTATCAATGCAAATTCCAAGTACTTTTTCTAAATTAAGAGAGTAATTTTTGAAGAGAATCTGTAGTGCAAAAATCAAAACTGAATGCATTCCTTTTGTGAAGATTGCTCAAAAAAGATTTAATTTTTTTTGGTTTTTTTATATTAAAAATTTAGATTTTATCTGTGAAGGCACAGATAATGTTAAAACAGATTAAATCAGATTCAGAAAGATCAGAGACTGAAAATGAACAAACCTGAAGAGAGGAAAATTTTATTCAGTCTGTAGAGAATGCATTTCCCTTCAGAATTATTTAACTTCAATTTATTTTGAGGAGGCATGGGAGGAGGGAAATTTATATCAGATACCTACCAGCTATTTGAAAAAAAAAAGTCATAGGACTCTAATACACCACTGTAGTCCTTCAATAAGGAGAGACGACTTGAGGCAACAGTTCTGACCTTCACAAGGTGTGGGACATGACAGTCTTCTCCCCGAACTTTCAGTTCTTTTTTTTTCTGAACAGCTCTACAGAATTAGCTTAAAGCTATATACATATAGCTATATCCTGTGTCACAAATGAAAGAATTAAGGATGCTTAGCAACAAGATAAGTAAGTAAATATAATCTCATAATTTCAGGTTACTTTTATCTCTGTTTTTACTTTCATGTGTACCTCTACACGCAATGCAGGACCACAGGTAAGCTTACTGATAGTGGAAAGAAGTGGAAGGCACTCTGTACATTGAACTATGGAGTACAAATTAATTTCTCAGGATAGCAAAATTAGACGAATATCCTTGAACTCAAATAGGCAGTACAGATCTTGAGATCATTTTCACAAAAATAGAACCAGGCAATGGCAGGTAGAGTCGCCATAAAATTTTGGCTGCATCCTTCAGGACCAAGTGCCTAAAAGCCATCTCCCAAACATCCTACAGTCAGTCAGTATCACTGGACCTCACCATTTACAGTGCTCTTGGAAGGAAGTTCAGTTCCTTCCCTAGCATTTAGGGTATTTAAACATATCTTTCAAAAATATTGTCCTGGTCACTAAACACTGAAATTCCCTGGAGGTCAAGGCAAGAATGAAAGTCAAAGCCATCATGTGACCAGGAAGTAATCTGGCCAGAGTGCTTCATGATAAAACCCACCCTCCTGCTGTTCCCTCACAGGCACAGAAGAGGCTGATTCACAGGGCTCCTGTTGCCTAAGCCCTTTGGAGAGTCAGTCATAGATTAGTAAAACTGGAAAAAAAAAGAGCAGATAAGCGAGAGTCAGAGGTGGCTCAGTACCCAGCTGAGGAACACTTCTGTTCATTGTGCTATGCACTTATCTACCTTCTTACTGGGACACATCCACTCCCTCCTTGTGCCTGACTCTTGAGATGTTGAATTAATTTTTGAAAACAGTATTTTGAGTTTTTACTCACCCATAGGTATTTTTGAAAATGTTGTCAAGACAGAGTGCACTAAATAGTTTAAAACCTTAATACAAGGTAGATGAAGTTTACAGTGGTTGAAGAGGAAAGTCAGAGGACAGAATTGCAGCTTTAGTCTAAAAACCAGCCCAAGACATATGTCTCCAGGGCTTCCATTTTTCTTAGACATGAGGATTAACATCTATAAGCCTCAGGCTGGAAAGGTGGTTTGGGAGGAAATGAAACAGAGAGGCATGGAAATTCAGGAAGCAGTGTCACATGTAACTATGCTGTGGAAGCAAAGTGGAAAAATTTAGAAATCAACCCCTAAAGACAGAACTATCCAAAATCCTGGGAAAGAACTCATATTCTAAGCACAGTTTCAAATCTAGAAAAAAAAAAAGTTTAATAAAAAGAAGGAAGTGGACAGTTTTCCTTCTTTATTCCTTAAACAACTAAAGAAGCGGAATAACAAGGCTAAGACTCCCTATAGAACTTAAATCAGGGGCTGTAAACTGTTGGTGTGACAGCAGTAATACACTTTATTTCACAGATTATCCTGGCACAAGTATCTTGGTCAGGTAATTAATTCACATGCTGAACACTTGACCCAAATTTTTAGGGGTAATCCACTTGGTAATCTTCTAAATACCTCCAGGCAGAAATTCATAGCAGGGATTTCAATACCTGTTCTTCTTTAGAAGTTGTGCCATAAGCTGAAATGTTCTGGTCACACTAATCCTCATTAATAGAAAAGCATTTTATACTGAGACCCACATAGTCAGTGTGTGTGTGTTCCAGGTGAGTGCACTTAAAGACCATTTTCTGAACGTATTTCTTCTTTACTCCCCATAATATTCAGTGCTTCATTCCTGGCTTTTTCATCTAATTCCAAGTTCTTCTCTTGTGCTATATCTTTCTGTATCAAGACTATACACAGTAAGTGGGACTAATCCGCTCTGAACAAGACATAAATATTTGGACATCTGGTTCTGAGCTAGGCCCCCTGCGAATCCTCTATGGGCAGCAAAGAAAGAAGGACATCTCCAAGGGATGATTCATCTCACTAGGAGAGCACCATGAGGTTGACCTGATGACTCATTCCCTGGAGATGTTTATTTATCTCTGCTGACTGCAAAGAAAGCCCAGAATGGTCAGCTAAGAGTTGGAGATCTGACCTAGTTCATGACAGAAGAATGCCACACGATATTTTAAAAGTACTGTATTATTTATGTCAAATGGCCACACAGCTGCAGCATTACACTAGACCTCTAGATCCTTTCTGCAGGAGAGCAGAAGAATATTTTTGCCACTGCACAGTTTAATAGACTACACACACCTATTTTGGAAATCTAGTATTTTCAAATTCTTCCTCCATAAAGCAAACTATGTACTGTGACCAATTGGCGCTATGGGAAAACAATTATTTAAAAAGATGCATGGAAAACATTCCTCAGATCATTTGAAATACAGGAAAATTCTTGAAGGACGGAAGATCATTTCACAGTCTCCATGTTTAGCAATCTTAGGCATATAGATGTGTAAAGCAAAAACATCATCCATCTGTTCATGGCAAGTTTGCAGAGAATTTTAATAAGACACATTAATGCTAATAATGGCCAATGTTTATGATGTTTGTAAAATAACTAATGTGGAGCATCTGGAAAGCTCATAAAATTTGTTCTTATAAAATCCACAGAGTGTAACACCTTCCCTTGAGCCTGTTTTTTGGGGTTTTTTTCTGACCTTGTCCTCTTAATGCCTGATCTGTTTGATTCTCTCCTCTTCTAGACATTACTGTGACTGTGGCACCCTGAAACTCATGTTTTGATACCAGATCTATTTCTGGTTTTGTAAGTTCAGCATTCAGCATATTAAAGGAACAAGCCAGATAGCCAAAACTGCAAGTTTCCACCTGAAAGTACAGGGATCTCTATTTCCAAGTGACAGATGTTTTACAACAGTTGGTGACAAACAGGCTAATTTAGACTGATTTAACTAAAGTTCAGCCTGCTGACAATGGGGGATTTTTTAAAATGCAGCTGAAGAAGGCATTTCTGAATGCTAGGGCTGACTGCTGCACACAAAACTACTGGGGCCCTGGTGTGAACTGAACAGCAGAGCCATGTGTGGTGCCTGTGTCTCTGCTCCTCACGCTGCCTTTTAGATGCTGAGACGGAAGACAACATTGCCTAGTAAATTACCAAGGGAATTATCTGGTCTTTAAAATTTACTTACTGAACATATGTCCTCAGAAATCAAATGTTCTTGCACCAGAATTTTTCATTTTAAGTTCAGGCATCTAAGCACTACTATTGGGAGGATATGTGCCTTGGGGTGAGCTGGTCTTCTGAGATGCTGAGCTCTCCATCCCAAATATATGAAGGATCCAAGGGCTGCTCTTCTAATTCAGACAAGTCCACTCAAGCTTCTGCCTTCAGCCACAACTTCTGAAGGATGGCCAGTGAGAAAAGCCTATAGGGCTTTTTTTTTTTTTTTTTT
>VWZI01018595.1:262515-276263 GCA_013396835.1 Psilopogon haemacephalus
CTTTGTGGGGGGATGACTCACAAAAAGAATTAGTGTTAACAACCGTGTTGTCCTCTGTATGGTAAATTGTCTTGGGTTTTGTTACTAACTTGCATATGAGAACTGGCTTAAGCCTTCACCTTTTTGAATGTCATAAACCTCATAAACCTCTTGCTTGAGCAGCCATGGTAAGCATGTTAAAAACCACCAACAGTTAAATTAGTTTTATTTTGTTCTCATTTTTTCATTTTTCTCATCTCTTCTCTTCTCTTCTCTTCTCTTCTCTTCTCTTCTCTTCTCTTCTCTTCTCTTCTCTTCTCTTCTCTTCTCCTCTCTTCTCTTCTCTCTACTCTTTTCTCTTTTCTTGTCCACTGCTGTCTTTTCCTCTCTTCTCCTCCTTTCTCCTCCCTTCCCTTTCAAGAATACTTCTAGGCAAGTATCCTGATTATTGCTCTGTGAGGTAACCTCATTAAGGTAACTTCATTGATTATACTTCTGTACTAAGAAAACAGCTGCCAGCACTAAATGTTTAAGGCAGATTATCTGCCAAATTAATGCTGGCATTGTGTCAGCCAAGCAGTCACTATGCCAATGACAGTACAGTATGTTCTACTGTGGGAGTGTCCTGTACATGGTGAATATATTCTCTAAAAGTTGCTGAACCCTATTTCCTTTTACCTAAACCCAGGCTAAAAATAAAACCTAATTGTCCTCTATTTTGTAATTGACCTAGTTAACTAGCTGCAACACATAGGCTGCATATCACTTCTCTCCACAAAAGCATGATCTTTGCTCAGAGCAGGAAGGCTTCTGTCTGCTCCGTTCCTGAAGTGTTATGTCTATGCAGCAGTAGGTATTATGCATAGAGCACATCTTCTATTAATAAAAAAAAACAACAAAACCAAAAACTACTAAAACTTTGCTCACCTTGAGAAATAAGCTCTTAGGAATGGTCCTTGTTCCTCCAAATTGCCATAGAGTATGGAATAGGATACGAAGTAAAATGTGACTGCATTGCAACTACTTACCCCCAAACAAACAAACAAACTGATAAAAAGAAAACCAAACGAAACACTACCACCACCACCACCATCACTACAGCAATACGGGACGAAAAGGAGTTACTTACATTGAGTGAGGATCCCTGTTAAGGCATTTTTGAAACTCTCCTTGGCTTGCTCCATTTCTTGCTCGTGAGCAGCCTTTTCATTCATGAGGCGGCGGACGTGGCTGTTGGCCGACTGCACCATGGAATAAAACTGGTTTGCAGAGCGACGATTCACCTCACCTCGCTCAATCCACGTAAGCAGCACCGTGATGGCCTCTGAAAACTTGCTATCATCTAGAACAATCAAAGCACAGGTTTTAAACTGCAGGCATAAATATCCTGCCGAGAACACATTTTCTGCTCCATGTCGCATTAAAATCACCATAAATCCTGCTTGCAATATATCATTTTGGGCAACCTTTTGGGTCCTTTGTTCTATCTAATGCAGGGAGCCAATGCTGCCATGTGAAGCTCCATAAATCCTCCTTCAAGGCTTGTCTTCTGCTTATTTTAATAACCTTCTCACAACAAAAAAACATCTCTCCTCCACTTTTCTGTGGCCTGACTCCTCCTTTTCACATCTCCCTTAAGCCATTTAGTGATATGGAATGACCTTAGAGGAGGAGTGAGGAGACATCTGTGTTACTGGACCAACTGAGGAAATGAAATGCATCAGTATTAGTCTGCTTGGTCGAAAGCTCAGCCTTGGATCTTGGGCTTAGCCATACTTTTGTCAACAAATTTCACTAACATCACATTCTTAATTAACAAACAATGATGGGGCTGAACAATTCCTCCTCAAAGCACTGATTAATTACAAGCAACTGGTTTGTACAGATTATGTGTCTGTATTTGTTTTGTATTATTCGTCTGTGTTTTGTTCTACTTTTTTTTTTTTTTTTTTTTTTTTTTTTTTTTTTTTTTTTTTTTTTTTTAAAGGGTTCCTGGCAAATCCAGGCTAACATCTGCACTACAGTTTTACGTTTATCATGCAGGTAACTAGTTTTATATCTCTGCAGAAAGACCACCAAAACTGGTGGCTAGATTTTGTGCACTCCTTCACTACATGATCTTCTTTCCTCAGCTTCCTCAGCAGACTATTGTTGCAGCATTCATTACTCTTGTGCCTTCATCAGGATTAAGAAGACACTTTTCTTTCAAGTCACATTTAGGCTGAACTGTAAGATAATGTTATTACAACAGTGTCTTCCCATGGAACTAGTTTCGTGCAATTTCATCTGATTTCCACTCCAGGATTTTATCACATAAAACTTCTGTTTTCCTGCAAACTATTTTAAACATTTCATCTCGGTCTTGCTGGTTTGATTTCTTTGTATGTATTTCAGATGGTAGGTAGACTTTTGTACAGGAGAGGGCATACAGTTATGGTGGCAAAAAAAAGTAGTATAGTTACACCTGAAAGACACTTAATATTAAAATCAGAAAATATGAAATCCAACTGTGTTACCAGATACAGAAATGTGGAACGTGGTTTGTAAGACTCTGCTTCCCATGTACAAAGAACAATTAAAGACTAATTATTAAGTGACAATTTTGGCTTTTATTCTGAATCAGTAATCACTTCCCTTAAAAGGCAAGGAGTCTAAAGTGCAGAAAGGGCTAGTGACATGCTCTGTGCTCACAACTTGTGAAGAATAGATTTTACATTGCCTGATCTTTAGCATCTTATTAACGGAATCGTGCTTTTAGCTACAGCAATAGGATTTGCTCTCCACAGCTGGATAGGCACGTTCACCCAGGATGCCTGAAAAAATTCTGCAAAATAAGAGCATTGTAACACCCTCACTTTGAATTATGATGTATCTGTTGTGACTTTAGATCAGTATGTGATTAATCACCATCATTCATTAAGTAATTGTCTCTGGGGAAGAAGAGTCAGACGGGCATCTTTTCTTTCTATATTGTCCCCTTGGATTAGATTCCACTTCCAAGATTTACTGGATGTATATTTGGTAGATATGTATTAAGTGGCTCTGACAAGTGAGGTTGGATGAACATGGGTCTCAAAATGCCACATGTAAATAAGTCTCATGCAAAGCCTCTTCATTTCAAGAAAATAGTATAAGGCACTCCAAAAGGCATGGTCGAAATCCTCAGCCTGCTGAAATGCATGGCAGCTGGGTGTCACGAATTCAATACAGCCAAGAAATCATTCCTGGAATATAATGTTTATTATAAATACAGTAGTCAGTAAGAATAACCTGTAATGGCTGCTGGCAGTGTTAGCATGCAATTTCCAATGGTCTGTACAGTCAGGTCACCCCGTGGGTGGCACCAGGCTGTTAACACCAACAATGTGGGTTGAGTAGAGAGTAACTACAGCTGAACGCCCCTCTTTTTACCTTGTAGACATCATTACCTATATCATCACACATAATTTATCATCCAGCACTGAAGTACAGTTTATGGTAAATTATCCCATTCAGTCTCAGTCAAGATATGAACAGCAAAGTTGGGAGAAATGATACACAGAAGCACCTTCAAATAGGTGCATTTGACCTGCGAAGAAACACTGTGCAGGACTGAGCAAAAGTGTTTCACGGAGATGCATGAGGAAAATCAGTTACATAGAAACATTCTCCCTTTTTTTATCGCTTCAGTCTCTCCCCAGTACATGTCTGTGTGCTGTTTTGATATAGAGTGTGTAAGAAATTAAAACATCCCTCCCCTTGTTTTGCTTTAATTTGGCACAGTGGGTGTCTGTAAGGATTGTTCATAAACATGCCATAGCTCTGTCACATAGATTCAACTCATTTAAAAGGACATGCTGAAAACCTGTTTACAGCATACTATCCTTGAATGAGCTGCAGAGGTCTGTGGGCCTCTCATAATTAATTCATGGCTCTGTACTAGCAGGAAAAAAAAAAATCCTTCCATTGGTTAATTCCAGCATCTTCATTGATTACTTAATTAGAAGATATATTTGAAAAAGCTAGGGGGTAATATATGCACAACAGGAACACATGAGTTAATAAAAATCTCTTCTCTACACTGTTACGATTTCTCTCTTTCACCTTCATTTCTAATTTTTATATTCTTGATTACTTAGTGACCAGCATAAGGTAGCTCACTGCGCTCTTCCTAATCAATCAGAGGTTCACTCAGACAACCAGATTTTCATACCAGTTTGTTCATCTCTTTTTTATTTAGTAGATGAATATCAGAAGAAATGCGGCAATGGAATCTAATTTAAGCAGAGCATGAACTGCCTTATGATTGCAGCCGTTCATTAAAAAAATAAAACAAAAGTCCTAATTCTGTTTAAAATTATTCCCTTGAGGTAGGATGCACATAAATATACACTGTTTAAAAACATACTCTTAAATTTATGTAAGACATACTCCCATATGTAATCATTCTTTTAAGATGAGCATATGGCAAATTATTTCTCACACTCAAGGCTTTTGTTTCCTCCACATCACAGCACGTTTTAAGCAAATGAGGTGGGATTCATCTCCTTTTTGTCAACAACTGATTCAATAACCCCAGGGTCCTGGTACACTCCATAGGAAGAGATGGACACTTGTCTGACAAGTTTTGTCTGCCCTGTTTTAGCTGTCTCTTCGAGGGTGAGGTGCACTGTGCCTGAGAAGTGCCTGCGTCTCTCAACTGGCTGTAAAAGGACTATGGGGTGACCTGCTCATATATGGATATCTCTACAATGGATGCCTACATTTGATCAGACTAACCCCAACCACAGATAAGTACCACCAGTTACAGAACACCTACCCATTATTAGTGTACCCATGTTGGATTCTCAGTGGTACCACAAGCTGTGACACTCACTATGTCATTTTAATATTATCCATCTATTGAGGGCTGTTTGCTGGGTGTTTGTTGCTAGAGATTTCCAGGTGCTGCTAGATTCAATCACAGGCCTCTAGAGATAAGATTTTTCAAATTCCTCTTATATCAACCGAAGATATTTGGCACTTAAATCCTAGCTCACAACTTAGATGAAAATAGGTATAAAGCGAAGAAAATGCATCCCTAGAGCTGGCTGGGAAATTGTCAACAGTGATACATCTATGGGAGAAAAAAAGGAGTAATTGTTGACAAATATTTTGTATTTTTCTGCTTGTGATTTGATCACCTCTAAGCAACTCCAGCTGGAATAAACTTTTTAATAGAAAAAGCTGTGACAAGAACTGCAACAAAACGGTACACTGGGAAAAAAAGTGTCGGAAACAGAGATTTATTTTCAGATTATAGAGTTCACCTGGTGTAACATAGGGCAGAATCTAGCTCAAAGTAATCTGAAATGTTGTGACTATCTCTCTCTCAATGTTATGCATTTCCACAAGGTGCTTTTGCAGCTTGGGTGACTGAGTCTAAGGCCTTAGTGATTACAAAGGAGATAGACTGATCAATCACTCTAAACCCAGGCAATCAAATATTCTTATTAATATAATTTTTACATTTATAGATGTTTTCCAAATACAGCTAACTTTATATTCCTGTATTTCAAAAGTGGCATTATATGCTGGGCTCCAAGCTGGAACTTGATGATCCTTGTGGTCCCTTCCAACTCTGACTGATTCTATGATTCTAAGCTAGGACAAGATCCAAAACTAGGCTAGAGTTGCTTTTAGCATTCTTAGTGTTCCTGACTTCAGGTTTTCTCAAATATTTGAAAAGCACCTGAAATAATTCATACAACACTTGGAGCCTCCTTAAATCGCAGCAATCCTTTTATGTTGTCCTATGGGCCATAGTGTTGCCTAGGATCAGCACATACTCCCTTGTTCCTAAGCTTGCTCCACTAATGCTCTGAGGCTTGCAAGAGGAAAGATAGAGCTGCTGTTCTTTTATCCCTATGACCACACCTAGAAAGATCCTGTGCTACTTTTGGGTTACATGAATGATCTAATTTTTCTCTGGCCCTTCCACAAGACAAGGAAGGGCAGGTGTGCACTTATGTCAGTGTCTTCCCTGGGCACTAGAAATCTAGGTAACAAATACCAGTGGTGGTCTTGTGAGTACTGGAAACGAGTGTGCTGCCAGGCATGTAAAGAGGAGACAAGAATTGTGTGATATGTCCAATCTGTGTAAGTCTGATTGACAGTCTGTCTTCTGTTATCTGTAGCTGTGCCACAGGAAGATATTGTGGTCTGCGCCTCATCCCCACCTGCTCAGTACTACCCCTCTGCTCATGGTTACACTGCCCTCAGGTCTGCCTAGAGCTGCTCAGCTGATGACACCTCAGTTCCAGTTTGTCAGGCTGGGTCTAGTCCAGTTATTACAGGAAAGTGGAAGAGGCTAGTTCAGGATGTAAACTTCACTCCGTATAACTGCAGCCAAGGAAGGATGTATGGCCAAGATTATTGCTCATCTGTTTTCTGATTTAATAATTTATTAAACTACAAACAATATTTCTAAACTGCAAAGGCTGAACTGCATATTAAAAATAATAAACCACAGTAGGTGGATCTGGTCAGAGAAAAGGTTTACTAAACTTTCTGATCAGCAGGTTCATCCCAGCTTTGCTGTGCAGCAGGAACAGTTTGCACACAACAGTTTTGGTGCCACGATGACAACCTTTTTTTTTTTTTTGGCTTAAGAGCTTCTTCTGTGCAGGCTGCCTGCCACTGACCTAGAAACATGACTCTTCTGTCTATTACCTTCACCTTCTTTTTTTTCCTTCTCAAATACCTTATATAATTGTGCCACAAAAAACACACATCAGCCTGGGTCTTTGGGGATTAAAAACGTTTTTAACCCAATGGCACTGCATAATAAGTAAGAATCAAGGAAGACAAATTCCTACTGCCAAAGGGTTCTTTTAAAGAATGATTAATATCCACCTTACTATTTCTTAAATAGGCTTAACTGTAAGTTATCACTAAAAAAAAAACACCCAGTTATGTAAAAAAGGACTAAATGAAACTAGTTTGATAAAAATATGCACATATGTTTATTAAATGATATCTTTAAATGTGCTCTTTCCCCACCCTATAGCATCAAACTCTTTCTTCTAAATTAAATCACATGTGATTCTTTCAGAGGTGGGTGTCTCATGTGAGCCACAGAAATCCATTATCTTATCCTGATGATGCCACTATTTCAAATAAAAAGTAATTATGAGGGTATTGAATTTCCTCCCTATTCCTCAAAATCACACCACAAACTTTCACATCAGTGAACTGCAATTTCCAAGTTCATAGTAATTAACTTGAATAATTTTCCAGTGTGGTACATGTAATCAAATAGCTTTATAGGAAAACCTTAAGATTTGCATTGATATCATACAGATTAGACAATGAAGGACATTTTAAATACTACACTTAACAGCAAATTTACTTTTTGCAAGCTTTTGGAGGGAGGTGCCCAGGGAATTAGGTTACCAGGATGCCAATAGCTGAACCCACTTTTCTCTCTTCTGCCAGCAGACAAAAGTGCCTTTGCATCATGTCTGCTTACGGCCCCTGTGCTAGGCTCTTGGAGCCAGATGTATTGTGTCACAGCAGATGTCAGCAGCATATGGAAGAAGGAAGGAGAAAATGATGATCTAAAAATGGGAAGGATGAGTGAACAGATTTGATGGTAAAGCATTGAAATGTGTCTGTTGTAGGGCTCTGTCCTGATATACTACTAATAAAAAACGATCATGCTAAAAAACGTCTGGAGTATTTCAGCAGCAATTAAACCTGGCATTCATTGGATTAGTTCAGAGAATCTCGGCTTTGCCTCTCTTGCTGACGTAGCTCTCCACTGAATTTGATCCTTTCTGCATGAGACTTGTCTCTCTGGATAACTGCACCACTTCTGCAGTGCTCCACAAGTCTGGCTCTCAAGTGTGGAGTGATAATGCAAGCAGTGTGGTTTTCTTCTCAGTGAAACATCCTATTTCCCAAGCAATTAAATGTTGTTTATATTTCAAACAATGTGCAAGGGCTGAGATTGTCAGGCTTGATGTTACCTGAATCTTGCACAAGGTGCATCCCTAGTTAGTTCATTCTACTATAACTGCCATCTATTTATTTAAATTTTCAATCTGTTCTCTCTTCAGGGGATAATACAGTGCCTGGCAAAGAAGCAGCTTCTCAATTTTTCAAATGACTTTTTTTTTTTTTTTTTTTAACATGGAAAACCACAGGAATAATTTTCCTGCACTCGTAAAGAAATACTGCATTTAAAAGGGAGGTAAATGCCAGGGTATCGTATACAACTTGCAGATATTTATGTCTCCTTTGCTCAAAATATTTAAAAAACAAGTATTTGAATATAAAGAGATGTCTTTGCTAGGTGGTGGAATTATTTACATACCTGCAGCAAATAAAACAGATGTAGTATTTTAAAGGAGCTTATTTGCCAGAAGTGATTTCTGAAGATGATACCATCAGGTACAGATATGCTTGAATTAAGAAAATCATAATGTTCTAAATTCTACTTTGAAACGCAAATGTCGTAAGCGCACAGATTAAAATGTTTTGTTCCAATGCACCTGACAGAGCAGGGTTCCACTTAGGAATACAAGGTTCAGCAATTCTCCAGTTGTGTTATGTTCTGGGTACCACATTACTCAAGCATTTACAAAGCACCCAGGAAAACAGATGTCAGAGTATGCAAATTTGATCTTAAATATCTACTGACACATCTCACTGTGCAGTAATGATGCATCTGATTTAATACTGAAAATTAAAATCTCGAAGACATACACCAAACAAGATGCTGCAGTGAACCAGAAGACAAGAAGGTCACGTTTTTGTAATGTAATAGCAGAAAACACATTATTCTGCTAGTTTTGTCAGAACAAGAATAAAGGGTCTATTCTCAAAGACTGTTTAAGGAGGCAATTTACTTTTACACTTTATTGTAAAAGCTCTCAGTTTCCCAGAATTCAAATCTATGAATTTATTGAGATATTACCACAAGGAAACACATTTTTTTACCTGCATCTGGAGGATGTCAGAAATGAGGCCAGGAGTTTCCTTAACCTGAGTTATGCTTAGCTGCAATTTCATTTCTTGGCAATCGGACAATAGTTTGATGAAATTACTTGCAACATCATGAAAAATGTTGGAATATTTGGATCAAAAAAAAGTAGACTTGATGAGCACCTTTTAAAAAGTGATATTTTACTTCATCACTTTGAAAAGGACATCCATTTTTTATTTTGTTGTTTTTTGGTTTTTTCCCTCCCTTCAAAATCTACTTTTGTGGTTTAGAAAGTAAAAAAAATCCACAGCATAAAACCCAGATGCCAAACCCAAATAATTTGTCATGAAAAATTAAATAGTGGTGTTTTTTTCCAACCAGTTTGTAAACCTAAAATACGTGGTACAAACCTCAAACTGATCAGCATAGCCCTAGTATAAGAAGGAATTCATGTTCCTCCCCATGCAATCCATTTAGTTTGAATGCTGGAGCTTATTTCATGCTGATAATCCAGGTTTAGGTCTTCTCTGCCTTCTATGTGCCGGACCCATGAAGAGTATTATGAGAAGGCATGAAACAAACTTCAATCAAGTGTTTTGTGACAAGCCCTTTTTCCAATGCAGGAAATCTCTTTTCTGAACTTTCATCTCCCTGGCTTCTCCTACCCTAGGTGATCCTGCCTTGGCAGGCAGGTTAGACTCAGTGATCTGAGGAGGTCCCTTCGAACTTCTAAGGTTCTGTGATTCCTTTTGACTCTGACTGTGTTGAGTGGAGCACACAAAGAGTAAATTATCAATTTTGAGCAAATTAGCTCAAAAAAATGTTTAGTCAATGAGACTTAGCAGTGTAAGCCACGATTTTTAGAGCTACAGGCTCAAATCCATGACACATACCCAAAATACCAGCAAAACATCACTGCCACATAGAGAAAAGTGGCAACAGCAAAGCACAGTAGGTGGATGGGAAGAGGGAAAACATCACAGTCATGCACGTAAAGAGAAGTAAATACACCCTTGACAAAGAACACAAAAGCTCCAGAAGAAAAGCGTCCCAACAGGGAAAAAGTCATGAAGATTTTCACTTGTGGGACCCTGAAGAAATTAATGGAGAGAGAAAAAAAAACAAAACAAAAACCCCAAACAAACAAAAAAACCCAACAACAACAACAAAAACAAGGACAAGGGAAAGGAAAGAAAAAGGTAAAAAATTAAAAAGGAAAAGGGAGATATGAAACGGCACTGTCTGCTTCAGTCTAAAATGGAAAGTAATGAAAAATTGCACTGATCCACGGTTTGATGAGTTTCTCTTATTTTGTGTAAATCAGGAATTTGGACAAAGTTCTTTGCAGATATGAAAGGATTTAGCATAGTTCACAGAAAGCACAGAACAGAGAGGAAGTCACAGACCCATGGGCTTTTGCAGGTATGCAGAGCAAGTCATAAACCCACAGGCTTTGCAGGTACATGAGACCTCATACGGAGCAAGTTCCCAGCCCCAGTCACCAGACCATACATTTTGAAAAAACAGTTCTTTCTTTATATGAAGAATATACAAGCAGAGGATGTAATTTTAGAACGAACTTTAGTTTACAACTCGTGTAAAAGATCCTCTATACTCTCAGTCTCTCTCCTCTAGAGCAGTCACAGCTGTACCAGGTGACTTCAGCACATGGAGAAGAATAGGAATATGCTGACAATAATGGGGGTCAAGGGTTTCCAGCCAAGTTTGGTGCACAGACCAAATGATTTCTTTAAATCTAATACTGCAGTTTGCAAAAGGTGAAAAAAGATATTGTCACCTCTCTTAAAGACTCAATAAACATCTAGACCACAACAAGGGACTGGCTGATGAGTTTAGTTCATCTCTACTCACCAACAGATTTCTTTGCTGTCAGGAATTTCCAAGGTTATTTTGACAACAAAAGTTGCTTGGATTGAGACCAAGTTGTCTACATCTGTGATTGCAAAGCAGTATCTTGGGATGACAGATGTTTAGCTATTTTGGCTTGCTTTTCTGCTAGTGTTGCTCAGTGAAGTTCAGGAGGCACTGCAGGAGCTGAAACCTACACATTGGGCACTGTGGCTTTGTCTCCTGAGCTCAGGAGTCTTTTGAAGTGGATACCACAGGGAGGTCATGACTTTCTCGAAGAACACTGCAGAGCATCTGCTCAAAAATCAAATCTTTCAAGGTAATCATCCCTAGAATCCTTCATTTCAAGAGGATGAATAGTCCTGGCTTTTTCAGCAATGCAGGTCTGAGACCTGACATGTGACCCCTGGGTTTATATGTGTGAATGTGTGTGCATGTATTTGTCTGTACATACACCTATCTTTTGTTAACTTCATTCAAGTCCATGTTTAAATTGTGAAGGTATGGTGAAATGAACTGCCTTTCACCAGAGTTAAAGAAGCTTCTTGCTTTGCTTCTGATTTTAGGATGTCACAACGAACTAATGTGGGGAATCCATTCTGCTCAGGAGCAGCCATGATGTTCTGCCTCATTGCCTAACAGATACTGGCTATGATGCCATAGAAAAGGCAGAGCAAACCAGCATAATGACTGCATCCCCTCTGTGCTTTCCAGAGTACATAGTATAGGAAATAATTCATAACCAGTGAGAAGAGAGGGGTCTTCTTCACAGCTGCCATAACCTGTACAGATCCAGGGCTGGTGCCACTGATCTTGCTACAAGGCAACTACAGATTTAAACTACAGCTTTTAAAATTGGAGTATGTTAGTTTGATAAATTTTAATGATTCTTTAAAATCTGCTAAAAATAAAATTACCATTTATATTTCTTAAATTATTAAATTTAATTCTGTGTTTCTCAAATTTTACCTTTATCTTCATGTACTTGGTGTTGGTCTATATTGTGCTCAAAATATTTCTGTCTTAAACTTGTGCATAGATGCCAAGCCTGGGTCAAATGTTCCTCAGGAGAATGAAAGATCTAAATGGTTGAAATGAGCTTTAATTAAGTATGGAAACTTACCAGAATGAAAAGAAAACTCTTCCAAGTGCAGAACATCTTAAACATCTTGTAAAAACTCACATTCACTTGCCCCAAGCAATGGCTAGTTATACAGAAAAAATTGCCCAGACTTCTTTCATTTTCTGGCTTAGTGCAGGAAATCTCTAGGCTTTACTACATAAAGAGAAACTTCCCTATAAAAGATTAACTCTTAAAATATTAAACTGCAAACAGATTCTAGGAACAGATAGACCTAAACCTCTGTATTGTACTGTATAAACTCTAGAGAAGCTGGACTGGAAGCTAGGTAAGAAATACAAAATCTTACCTTTGAGCCTGTTTCCTCCTTTTATCTCAGTATATCACAGGATCACAGGATGTTAAGGGTTGGAAGGGACATTCATTCATATGGGTTATTTTACCAGCCTCCCAGTTAATTAATTAATTAAGAGCATAGTGTATGTGGTGAGAAAGCCAGTCAGACAAATTAATAACAGACCAAGGTAACATTGATGACTAACAGCGACCAATGCAGTATTCAAGGAGACAGTAGGGTGCATCTCTGCTCCATGATCCAAGGATGCAACATTTGGTGGTGCCCTTCTTCAGCTTCCCAAGCAATGTTTCACAGTAAGAGCAGAGGCAAATGTGTTGACAGCTACACAGCCCAAGTCTAATCTGGATAATTCTGAAACAGTGGCAAGAATCACAGTTTCTTGTGACCTGGCACACAATAAAGTACTGTGTTTGGCCTTCACATGGGGAAAGAGTGCCAAACACAATTGCTAAACATTTAATGAAAACAAATACAACTCTAAGGAGTTTTTTGATTCATACTTTTTTTTTTTTTTCTTTTTTTTGCTTCTCAAACTATTAATGACAGAAATCTTCAGGGCTGCACTCTGGAAAAATATTAAGTGTACCTAGAAAAGAGAAACAACGAAAAAAACGAGCAAGAAAACACATACCAAAACAAGACACTATCATGTAAAAGTAATTCTAACCCTAAAAATGGAATGAAAGAATAGCTGGTGTGTGTCACAGTTAAATTGTACCACTGAGGGGCAAGCTAAAATGCAGCTCTTGAGGACAATTTAAGTGCCAAGAATTGGGACTGTTGCATGTATGTAATGTGGTAATATACCCGTCAAGGAATAAAGACATTTTAATAACCAGGCTTTTAATATAAAGGATGGTTGTAATAGGCTGTCTTATTATGAGAGCATTTCCAAGGTAGATGATGACAGCAACTGAATAGGAAAAAAACCCAACACTGTAATATACTGAAGGTTGTGTTTTTAGCTGTTAAAGTACAGGTAGATGGTTAGATGTTACACATTTCCAGCAGGTGGGTGAGTATCATCCCCACTGACATAGAAATGGTAGAGGAATGGGAAAAAGCCAACATGGCAAGTAAGAAAATACACTGGAGAAAAATCATCTCCCCTCTTCTGACTTCTGGATGGCTTCTGCTCTTAAGGAATTATATGCTGAGAAGTATCAAATGCTGCTTACCTTTCAATTTTTCAGCCAGCAAAGCAGCTTCATGTTCAGAATAATGCATTATTGCTGGAGGAGAAGGAGGGCGCAGTCTGTCTTCTTCCATTTTGCGTCTGTGGCGTTCTTCTCTGGCCAACATTCTTTGTTTGCACTCCCATTCATAAAAGTCATCTCTTGCCTGAGCAAAATCAACATGAAGGCGACCTGAATCCTTTTTGTCTGTGCTAGATCCTAATCTCATGCGGTAACCTGAAATCAACAAGCAGAACTAAGTGTTGCATGACTTCTTCACTTAATTATTTTTATTCTTTCTCTTCCCCCCCCCCTCCCCCCAGCTTAGTTGCAGCCAAG
>VWZI01018595.1:276274-325315 GCA_013396835.1 Psilopogon haemacephalus
CCCCCTCCCCCCAGCTTAGGTGCAGCCAAGTAAAAATGTACATTAACAGATTCCCACATTTCTACGCTGGATCTGTCGATCATTGTGTTTTCACAGGAAGAGAAACATTTTTTCCACTCATTTTCACTCTCAATTTTCTGCATGACCTGTCAACACAGCAGATGAGCTGAAAAGTTGATCCAAAGGCACAGAATCTACATTCCTGTTTAGGAGACTTCAAAATACATAATTTTTCTACTTTGATACTCCTAACCTTTCTAAGTGCAAAAGACAGATAAACAAAAAAAAACAACTGCAAAAAAAAGAGACCTATTTCGGTCTGAATGTAGAGTCCCTCTTCCCTTGAATGTTGTGATTATACACGGTTTAGTGCTTTTCTCCAGGCTGCCAAAGGAATTGGAAGTTTGGGAAAGGCTGAATTTTATAAAAATCATTAGTCTTAAAGAATGAGAAAACTGCACTATGTAAATTCCTGTGCTACAGAGGGTGGTGCCATAACTTCGCTGATGCTAGATCTCAAATTTTGGGGCCTTACAACAGAAAACACTACTTCATGATTCCCCACTGGAAATAATATAGCAGAAAACATAAGTAACTTACAGATTAATTGAGTTCAGAATCTCTTAAAGTAATTTTTAAAGTGCAGATGGATTTTATTAGGCATTTGCGAGACTCCTTTCAGAGCAACTAATGAAATCTGTCATGCCTCATCTTTAGTGATGTTCTACATATTCATAATTTGGTCAATGTATCATATGCTAAAGCTAGCAGAATGCAAAGGCTTTAAGTCAGGGGCTACGCAGCAGTACAGCAGGGCACTGTTCTGAACTGAAACAGTTGACTGCTGTCAGAGGGCAAACAAAGCATGTCAGAGATATAAAGTGAGCTTTTAGCGACCATACTGTGAACGAACATGTTCTGTTCACTCATCTTATTTCAGGTTTTATTTCCCAGGCTGAAAGATACTCTTTCTTAAAATGCTGATTCAGAGAAAGCATGAGAAAGCACCATGTAGAAAGCTGCAAAGAGAGCCTTCACAAGCAGGTAAAATTCATCAGTCTGCGCAGGGTTAGCTCTAATTTCACCATGTCAACCTGCTGCGGTAACCTCAGAAGCAAAGAAGCCCAGCAGAGACTTTTCAAATCACAGGATGCTGCAGAGATGAACTGTGCTGAGCTGGCACATAGAAGGCTCTTCAGAAATACCCACTCTAACAACTGCTGTCTAATAACTCCAGGGACAGGAAGCTGATGTTCAAAATGTCAGGGAAAATGGTATTTGCTGCTTTTGAACAGCTATTCAAGAGAACCTACCTTTAGGTCTTGTGCTTTGCCTGTGATGGAAAGCTTCAGCATATCAACACAATTAAAACTCAGTTTTGAACTCTTTCCAGGGACAGCAAAGCTAAGACTTGAGTAGCAGATTAGGAGCATCCTTGCTAAAATGCATATCTAGGCATACTGTGTTTGTATTACTGTTAGAAAAACATCCTGTTATATGAATACAAAAGACTATCTGTACTACAACACATATGAGACAATAGCTTCAAAGACATTAAATATCCATACATGTACTGATCCTTCCAAAAAATACAATCTGGGTGCCTTTTGATTTTCCATTCATACAACTTGTGGAGTTTGGATAAGTAGCCTGTCTGAAAGGAAGAAGTGTGACTTTAATTCTCCAGCAATGAGTCCAAACTCAGATGAAAATATCAGGCTGTTTCAGAAGCCCTTCAAAACCAGAAGGCAGCAAAAATTCCCATCAAATCTACTAAATCTGGTCTCCAAAGTTCACAAGCTTAGGGTAAAGCAGAACTGAGTATTTCCAGAGAGGCAAATGAGGGGATTGTTTGTCATTTTAAAGCCTCTTTTATTTTACTCTGCTTTTTCTTGTTCAGGGGAGTAAACACTAATTTTTTTTTCCTGAAAAGCTGTTTGTGGTTGTGTATGTAGCTCTAGTGATAGATGTTGAAGTGAAGAGTTACAGATGCACCATATTCAGTGAGGCATAACAGAAGACTGTGGGTGACCTTTCAGAACTGGGCCCTGAACTAATGAGGGGGTAATTATATGGTTTTATCCACAGAGGTGTAGGCATAAAGGGGTCAGCCAAAAGGGGTCAGTGGTGCAGCAACTCTGATAACTGTGACAAATGTTAAGCCCACCCCTAGTTTGACTTGCCAGCTGCATTCCTCAAAAAGTGATTGCTCTTTGCCAAAACAGCATTATCAGCAATGTGAAAGGACACTGCCAAGGTGCCAGGTCTTGTGAACCTAAAATTAGATCTCCCAGCTGGGCTGTACTTTCTAGGAAGACACAATCTTTCTTCCTCTCTCCCTAGATCCTTCACCTCTGTTGGCAGGAGCACACTGGGCACGGACAGTGAGAAACACAGTGCTGCAGCATGTAAGACTCCTGTGGACCTCAAAGCCTCACTTCATCTGAACAAAGAATTAATGACAAGGATTGTGCATGTACACATTGCATCTGCATCACTGAAGCTGGGTTTTACTAAAGTGGCCCTCATTTTTAACGTAAATGGGGATAATGAAAAAAAAAAAACACCCAAAAGTAAAACCAAAAAAACCTCTAACCAAAAAAAAAAAAAACAACCCAAAAGTAAAACCAAAAAAACCTCTAACCAAAAAAAAAAAAACACAAACAAAGCCACACAAAAAAAACCCCAAATAAGCAACCACTGAACAGTGTCAATTGCAGTTTAAAATACAGTACCCTCTGTAGCACTGTACAAATGGTTCCTGTTGAGTAACTAGTTTAAGTGCCTCCAAATTAAGAGACTTTTGAAAGTAATGAAGAATCACACTGAAAAATATGTGACTGCTTGTTTAACTCTTAAGACTGAAAGCGGTTAGCCAGTCAGGTGGTTTCCACCAGCACAGAAACTAGTACAAAATAACCTGGGTTAGAAGGAACCTTAGATGACACCTAGTCCAGTCCTCTCTCAGAGCAATGTCAGGTTGCTCAGGGCTTTGCATCTTTCCCACATGAAAAACAGCAAATGACATTGGTATGGTTCCTTGCACACTCCTAAATTTAGGCTGAGTGGAAACTACAGAACCAATGGTTGGTTCAGCGATGAACAGACTCCTTGATGAGTTCACAGCCAGGAGGATGATGTGCAGCAAGTGACGCACAACTGGCAGGTTCTATTTCATATACTGGATCCGAAGGCACCCTTAGGTGTTTTGACAACTTTGAGCTGCAGGACAGATGGGAGGGCTTGCACTTTTCCAGGACCATGTCTCCTTACTGATGTTTGAGAGTACTTGAGTGTACGAGAGAACCACCTGCCATTGCCTCCACTTCATGTGTGGGCAACGAACTGCCCTCACAGACCTTTTTTTCCATCTCTTTGCTCAGGACTGCAGCTAGAACTAACTGCGTGCCTGGCTTGTCATTTTTAATTTTAGTTTCACACACAATGGCAGAGGAAAAGACTTTGGGCACTTGCCAAGATCGTCACTTTAAAGGAGCAGCAACAGGAAAAATTAATGAGGGTGCTAAATAAAAATCAAACACAGTATTTCCATATCACAGGTCTAGTCAAAACTCTGTGGCTTGACTTACCTTTGAGTGTTGCTATATTGGGGATCAGCCCACAGCTGTTCTCTAACTGGGGATTTAGATCAGAGTGTTGATGATGATGATCAGTGAGAACATAAAATAAACCCAGTACATGGTACTAAATGGAAACCCACAGGGGAAAGTACCAGTGCAGGATAAACACACACAGAGGCTTTAGGGGCTTAAATAGGTCTCTCTCAACCTGTTTGTTCTACATTTTCAAGTCTAGGGCCTTCAAAATTTGCAGGAGTTACTGAATTGTCAGTAACAAGAGTAAAGTGCATACAGTTTGGAGAAAGAGCTCTCCTGTGGGCTGGTATGTTGATTTTACAAACTCATTTTTCTCAGGAGATTAAAATGTCATTTTCAGGCTAAATGAAAACTGCTCTTCCTGAAGTAATTTTTTTTTATTGTAGTCTTCTACCCATCTCCCAGTCTCCTTTTCATACATCTTTGCTTGGGAATAGAAAGGAACCAAATCAGTGATTAAACTACTTGATGGATTTTGTAATCACTTGCATTATTATGATGATAAGCACAGGATAAATATGAAGTTTGATAAGATTAGATGAGGTAGACAGATAAAACTGTTTAGGTAGACAAAATTACCATCATATTACCGATATCTAAAGCATGACTTTCTCCTAATATATCCTAATATAACAGACATACTATATTAACCACAAATGCCATCTGCACATCTCTTTTATCTCTCACAGAAAAAAAAGAAAATGCCTTCACAACATGCTTTATCCCACCCTTTTGGAGTATATTATGTTTGGGAATGGAATAAAGACTGGTTAAAAAAATCTCAATATTTCAGTAAAAATAAAGCATGGCCCTGTCTGGTGCCCAAAATCTCAGTTCTGCAGCAGTGAGGGACAGACAGTGCACTCTCTTTCACCTGCAGACTTCAATGATAGTAGTAAAAAGAAGTGAAACCTGACTGCAGTATGCCTTTGCTTTTCACCCTCCTCCATATCAGCTCCACCAGTTCTTTCCCTAATTTGTTCAGAGACACTAAGTACAGCACTTTAGAAAAAAGAAAAAGTGGGAGGCCTGTAGGAAAGATGGAGAAGGATTCTTTACCGTGGAGTTCCATGACAGGATGAGGGGTAACAGTTTCAAACTGAAAAATGGTAAATTTAGATTAGATATTTGGAAGAAATTCTTTACCATGAGAGTGCAGAGACACTGGAACAGGCTGCCTAGAGAAGTTGTGGGTGTCCCCTCCCGGCAGTGTTCAAGGCCTGGTTGAATAGGGGCTTTGAACAACCAAATTTAGCAGACAATGTCCCTTCTAACCCAAATTGGCCAATGATTCTATGAAAAGACAGATGGAGAGGGAGTCTACAGAGCAGGTGGTAAGAGGGAGCACAGATAGCAGTGAAACTTTGACGAAAGGAAATGGAAGAAGGAAAGATAGATCAGGAACTTGGAAAGAAACCTGTAGAAATTACAGGACGAGGAAGGGGATCTGCTCACATCCCAATTTCTGAATGCACACTCTATAGTGTGCTGTGAACACAGACACACATCAGCAGAGGGAATTTTTTTCTAATCATCAAATCTGGTGATCCAGGTTATAAAGTTAAAATAAGATTTGACTTTGCATGAAACAAAGAATGCAGTCAACTTTCCAAGAAGCAGAAAAACTGTGCTAGAAGGACACTAACTGTTTCTGAGACTTTTTTTGCTCACTCCATTGCTAATGTTTTATTTATCATATACAGTAATACCACCTGTGGAACCTGGTGTGCCTCTCTTCTGCTCTGCTACTTGTGGAAACGTGTCTGCCCAGACAGAATTTGGAAGCTGGGAAATGTACTACTCTCTCTTCCTTCAGTGCCTGTCATCTGTCCCAATGAACTACAGCATTACAGAAGCAGTGTGAATAAACAAATAGAGAGGAAGAAGAGAAACTGAAAAGAAAGGATGAGAAGGGAAGAACTGAAATGAAACTTTTTCTTAGAAAGGAAGAAAAAAAAAGGTGCAGGTGGAAGAAACCTGAAAATGCAGTGTTATTTCACACAAATCTTTATATAGACCTCATAGGAGTTGAAATTTTCTGTAACTCTTTAAATAGATGTTAAAAGCAAGTAGCCAAGTTAGAAAAAAAACCAAAACCCAAAGACCCAACACAAAAAAAAACTTTGTGATATGAAGAAGCTAGGTTTTCCTGACCATATATTTCAAAAGTTCATATATTTTCCTTCTTTCTTTCTTTCATTGTAAGATGTACTAGGTAGTGACTTGAGAGACCTCTTGCTTCTAGCTGTGTGAACTTCTTATGGACATCTACAGGACTTTGGGGATATGTCCTTACTGATAAATGCAAGAAACTCAAATAAGGTATTCTTTATTGTTAGCTGCCTTCCAGTTCCCAGTTTAGATGGTCACAATGGGTCCCTTGGAGATCACCCTACGAAGGGTGGTTGGTTGTAAGCCAGCCTGTGTAAGCTCATCTTGAATGATGACAAGGGGCAGCTCCTGGCCCTTGTTTAAGAAAACTTTGCATGTGGAGTGAAAGCATTACACTACACTTGTGGAAGAAAACAATGTTTGTGGGTCTCCCCAGGACTCAGAAAGAGAGAAAAAACATCCTGCAGAGACAAACACATAAAAGAGGATGAGATCCAGCTCAGGAAGGAGAAGGGTTCAGTTGGGAAGACAATCCTCATATGAAGGAGTCTGCAACCTTAAGAGGTCACTTACAGTCACTGAAGCAGAATTGATTTTCATCTTTTTTTTTTTTTTTCCCCTCTGTGAGTTAGAGGATTTGTTGACTATTCCTTTGTCGAAAAATAAAAGAGATTCTGAAAGTTTACACATGAGTTTCTGTGACACTCATTGTCCTGGAAGGCAACAGATGGAGCTCAGAACCTAACCCATGCAGTAGATGAATACATACATGCATAAAGGCAGACTTTATTCAGACTTCACTGGAAGTCTATAAAAATATGCCAATGAAATTGCCAGTCTATCAGAGAAACTGGCACTGGGAAACGGGCATTCCTGGCCTCATGCCCTCCTCTTTCCAAAACCTATGAGAAAAACTACATAAACCTGTATAAATCGAAAATAAGATTGTTCTGTAGTGAATTTCAGGATCTGTTGCACCGTTGTGGGAGCAGGAAATTGCTCCTGGGTAAGCAACATAAAAAAATCATGCACACGTCTTGGCAGACACAGAGAAACACAGAATTGCCCCTTGCCACTCCAAGCTGCAGCCACAGAGCTGAAGGAAGACTTGCCGAGATAAAAGCTAAGAAAAAAAGCAAACATTAGCATCACAAAATACAAATGAGAAGCAAGGAAAATCCATTAAAGAATGTGAAGTACCAGAAAGGTAAATGGCTTTATCAACCATGAACTCCTCTGCAAAACGAATGTGACAAAAATTCTTCTTGCTTTTCCGAATTGCTGTTATATCTCCACACTGCTCAAAGACTTCCTGAATAATTTCCTCCGTTGCGTTTTCTGGTAATCCTCCAACAAACACAGTTTTACACCCAGGAGGTCTCTCTCTTGTTGAAGGTGGTGGAAGATCTAAGTCAAAACAGAAATCACATTGGAATACAAAATTTGTCTTTTGATCCATTGATTCTTCTAATTAGTTCTGGGTAGCAACAGTTACGTGACATAGCATGGAGGTGGGAGAGAGAGAAGTAAAATAGTCCAATATTGAAGAGATTGTCCAATCTAAACCTTTCCAAGTTTGAGGTGGCATTTCAGAGACTAATACCTGCCACAGTGGACTGCTCTCCAGGGCAGACGATGAGGTTTAAAAGGATCATTTTTTTCCCTGCACAGTCACAAAAATAGAAAATACTGTTTCAAAGCAGAGAAGCTTCTGCAACTGATTTGACCCTCAACACAGATCTCCAGCAGTACATTCAAAGCCTGATCTGCACCATCTTTGGCTCATACTCACTACTTGACACACTCTCCAATTGTATGGGTTCTGTTGCAAGCAAGGCCCTGCAGCACACACCCCAGGTGTTTGGGCTGGACAGCTTTCCCTGGTCTGGGGATAATTTCATTTCCATCTCAGAGTACAGGAGTACAGCAAACAGAAAAATGGAGTGGGAAACACAACGAAGTGACAGCATGATGAAAACACTCTGCTGGTTATCTGTTTTGTCTTGTTGCCAGATAATGAAGTGAACGCCAGCACAGGGGAAGGATAACCTCACTGTTTACAAGTGCTCACCAGGTGGAGTGTCTAGAAATTTTATTTTTACATAGATATGTAGAATATACACACACTTACAGCAGAATACTATTAAATTTTTGAAGGCTGTATAAAAAATTACTCTGTCATAAAACTTCACCTTGTTTATATGTAGATTACTAGTAGTAGTTCTCAAGGAAGGAATCTGATTGGGATGACTTAGTGTTTTTGGTCCTTTAACACAGTAAATGGAGTTATGACCTTAAAATGTACATCTATATATTCATATTCACACTTATAGCCAGTTTGAGTAACTCATGATATGAGTACACTGCAAATTCAGAGCACTAGGCTATCGGCTTAATTTTCTTTTTTTGTCTTCACAGTGCTAGTAAAAGCCATTAGTCTGATGGCTCTGAAACTGAACTCGTGGCCCTAACATACACAAAAAAACAAAACAAAACAAAACAAAACAAACAAACCCCAAACAGGCTCTGCATCTGAGCTCATGGCTCAGTGGGAAGAGTTTTATATTTGCACAAAATCCCAGAAGAGGCAGAAGGAAGCCTGATTCCTGCTCTCAAAGAGAAGTAACTAATCTGCCATGCTGCCCCTTAAAGAACAGCAAGAATGCCCCTTTCCTTCCAGGGGCTAGAGGTAGTCAGCTTTTAAGTGCATGCTGCTGTGTTCAGGGACATGAGCCTAGACTGGCGCCCATCTAAGTGTAGGCACCTGAAAAGAAGTATGGAGATGATCATGACTATATAACCACTGAATTTTATGACATTCTTATCTACAGTAAAGGCAAATTTCTGTGAGCATTGCAGATTTGTTAGCTTTAAGTAATTACTTTTTTTTTNTACAAAAGAGCAGACATCAGAAGGAAACATCATACTTGCCTACACTCTACTTAAAACCCGTATTTTTTATTAGATAAAAATATTTTTTATTAGATAAAATTTATTAGGTAAAAATACTTCATACCATATATTCAGGGTTTATTTATTTATTCTCTTTTTTCAGTCAGTTCCACTTACTTGGGTTTGGAGGGAAGAGCGTGCAGCTTTTGCAGTGAATAATTTCTTTGACTACAGGCACATCTGTTGGTGGTGGTGGCGGCACTAATCCCATGCCTGGTATCATAGGGTTAATTGGAGTGATTCCAGTCATCATGCTAAGGCTTGGATCAAAGCCCGGCACACAGATTGAATCTGTAAATACATAACATAAAATTCTGACTTATAAATCTTGAAACTCCTATTTGTTACTATTTTCTTGCACAGAGAGTTTCACTTTAGGCTGTTTAATTATTTTTTCCTCCCAAGCATCACTGTTAAAAAAAAAGGAAAAAGGGAAAATGGAAAAGGCAGAGCAATAGGGTGAGGAGAGGGAGGTGTATTTTCAGTGGAAAAAAATCCAGCCTATGCATGAAGAAGGAAATGTTACATAATTTAAGATATTAATATGACTGAGTAAAACACAGTACATTAAAACCATACATGGTGAATATTTGTTACTAGGTAGAATATAATTTTCTGTTTCATAATGCTACTGTGGTGTTTACATTGCCTTCTGATCTGAGTGCACAAAGAATATAATTTAGCATTGATATGCCCTCTCCATCTAATTGTCAGACAGATTTATTACACCACAGTCTTCTCACATACGTGACCCTGATTTATGAATAGCACAGAGAAAGATCCATTTCTGGCTGGTTTATAGTAGCTAGCTATGACTTCTAGTCATTTTGCTCCGGAATATAAAGTTTAATTTGCATAGAATAGGGTCATTTTGAAGCATGGAACAAATTCTTTCTTGCCTTGTTATTTAATCAGATTAGTAGATTCTCTTCAGCACATATATTATTAAAATATACCACTATAGTTGCATGAAGTAAAATGCACATTTTGCAAAAATTACTCTTTTCCTTTCCTGATCTCTTTGCCAAAACTTCCACACATATTATTTAAAGCTAAAAGATTTACTGGGGAGCACCAGTGCTATAACACCAGGATTTGTAATAAGCAGATGTTTCAGATGAACTGAGAGCCAACTTTTGAAATTTGCTTTCGTTAAAAAGAAGTCTTTGGGTTTCTTGAGGCATAATGAATAAAATATTTTGAGAGACTGATCTCTTTGTTGGCATAACACTGCTGCTATTTAGTATAATCAATTATTTAAAAGAAGAGAGTTTCTTTGGTGTTCTACAGGTTTTTCTGCTCAGTTTTCTGGCTAGCAACTGTGAAGTATTTAATGATACATGTAAATGTGAGGTTTGGTACCTCGGGAACTTCTTTATTTCAAAGAAACAGAGAGGGAAACAACTTCTCAATGATTTATACACACACAAACACACACATATATATGTGAAATGTGAGTTACATTTGCCATCTGCTAAAAGGCAGAATGGTCAATGGAATGTGGCCACAGAGGCTTGTTTCTTCATCCTAAATCTGCTGTTGAGAAGCTATCTGACTTTGGGTCAGACCACCTTTGTTTATCTTAATTTCTGCATGTGCAAAACAAGTACAGTACTACCCACTGGTGAGGACTAGTTCATATTTTTATAGTGCTTTGCAGGTATAAAGGTATAAAGCATATTCTCTGGGCAAGACAACTGAGGATTGTGAACCTCTACACCAGCAGAACTATTATCTGTCTCAGACACATGATCTCTTCTCTCCATGTACTGACTGTGAGCCTTCATCTCTTGCAGACAGTTCTATACAACAAGCATAGCAAGGACCTGGCAAGCAAGGATTTGCTTTAGGCTTACTGAAGACTAGTATTAATGAAAACTCATTATATTACATTACCTTTTTTTTTTTTTTTTTTGAGCATTGATGTGTATGCATTGCTTTTCAGATTAAGCTTTGAAACCTGGAGCCTGTCAATTATTCCATGAGATGCAATGGTAGTTATATTAAATATTCATGGTTAGTGAATGCTGAGAGATAAAGTCAAAGGTGAAAGGGCAACATACAATTCAAAGAAGTCTTTAGGCTATGCTAATACACTTGATCTCATTTTTAAAAGTCAGACTTCTGACAGTCACAGCAGGCCACTCTGTGCAGCACTCTCCTGCTGCGAATGGAAGTCCATCGTTACTACTTGCTGCTGAAAAGGTCCACAGAGCTCTGTAGCACACAAAGCAGAGCAGCACAATCCTGCTCAACACACTGTGTCATACTGGGAAAACTGGCACTGAAAAGATGCTGAGGGAAGCATCCCCCAGACCAATGCAGGGTTAGTTACAGTCCAGGCCAGATATGAAATTTAATATTTAATCAAATATCCACAGTAAACCAATGGGATTCTGAGACAAGGCCATTGGAGCAGGCAGTGCAAGAAGATGGACAGAAGGCCACATTCTCCCTGTCCTGTACATTTCTTTTAGGATCCATGTGACAGTCAAGGATAAACACTGTCACCTGGCAATGTTTACCACAAGTTTTATTCAACCACTGCTGTTTTCATTAAGACAACTACTAGATCTATTTTAGCTTCTCAATGGGAACACAAACCACAGCAAACTCCACCCAAATCACAGAAACATCCTCTCACTCAATGTAAAGATGGCAGGTTTCAATAACATACATTTTTCTGAAGATCCCTTTGGCAGTGGTGCATATACAGAGAAAAACAAATCTAAGGGAAATGGCATCAAGGAAACTTATGTCCATAAATGCTGCAAACATGGCCTTGAAATAGATCTGGGAAAGAAAGCCTTTAGGTTGCAAGCCAATCACAGTGATTTAAGTGGAAGAAAATTATTTGTCACTAATCCATGCCACGTCCAAAGAAATGTGACTTTGTAAGTAACTTTGCCTGTGTTAAATTAATGGCTTTGTCATCAGTTTCTTTTACAACTGGAATCAATCTGAAAGAGCATGAGCAGAGTGCTGGGGACCAATGCTTATTAAATGTCCTTCTAGGTGTGCTGAGATTCTGTGCCTCTAGAAGGTGATTGTGCTGAGGTGTATTGAAGAGAACTCAGTCAATAACTCCTGAAATCTAATTCCATATCTTGTAGGCACTAATCCAAACCCTGCTAAGGTCAATATCAGGACAACTGAAAGCATGAACAGCTTTTAACCAGGACCAGGTTTACCTTTTCTGTCCTCTTGAATAGCTGCTTCAGTTTTCCAATGTGTTAAATTGAGAGTCAAATGCTTTCATGCATCATGTGAGCAGTGAGAGGATGCACAGGTATAATTCGTAGAGCATACTGGAAATGAAAATCATTCCCTGAATACTAAAAACTATTAGTATAGATTGCAGTGATGGAAAATTCAGCTGGATTTCTGAACACCGAAGATCTTATTCAGACCCCTAAAGACACCCCTGGAGAGACCCCTTGCATCTATAAAGAAGTTGATACGTGTCACCTGTATATTGCTGACAAATCATGAAGCAAGCCTACAGATGCAATGTCCAAAGGAAATACTGGTCTGGACTCCGAGGTGCAGAGAAAAAGCAACTGATAAAGTCATTGGAAAGTCAATAAATTTGCCACATCTGTGATAGGATCCAGAAAAATCCCAAGTTTAACTATATTAATGCTACCAAGGTGCAATAATGGAAACTGGATATATAGCTCTTGTCTGGAGACAAGGGACAATCATCCATCAACACCACCACTGCAGTCTGCTCCATGTCCTGGCATAATGCCTATTTGGAGCGGGACCAGGGTGCCAGAGTTAGAGCTGAAGACAACTCCTGTTGAACTTACTGGTAAGTTTTTTGGTCTTCAAGATCAAGAATTCTGATAGAATTACACAGGACTAAAAAAAATGAGCAGCAATCCTGCCCATGTATGTTTTTTTTTTTAACAGCTCTGTTTGGATACATGATTATTAAGACATTGTAGACATGAATATGCTAAACACAGAGATATATTAAATTTATGTACTACACATCTGAAGAGCTAAACAAGTAATATTTTATGCTTTTGATAATCATTGTATTATTTTTCAAGGGTTCTGTAGCAATATTTATGCAGCTAAGTAGGCCTTTATGATGATTTGGAATTATAAAAATCAAGTTGGCACAAGAGAGTTTATATTTTAAAAATGTTAATAAATAATTGCTAAATTAAATCATTAAAATGGCAAGCAATAAAAAATTATAAAGAACTTTAAGAATGGAGAGGCACTCAGTGTTCAGGTTAGTCTCTGTGGATACTGTACAGAAGGCTTAAATATTCACACACTTATACAAGAAAGTATAAGTACTGAACATCAATATTTCCAAGTCCACATTCTGCCTAAATTTGACAAAATTAATTAAGTCCTTTTTAACCTAATAACTGGCATGGTGGAGAACAATGCAGACCTCTGAAGAACAAATATCTGAAACTGGCAGTTGGTGAGGTAAGAAAAAAGCCTTCAACACTTGGAATAGCTTTTAAAGCTCCTTTTTCTTTCAGATAGAATACAGGAAGAACAAAATGCTTTGCATAAATCTTTGGACCTGGAAAAACAGAAGAACAATAAAACATGTTTAAGGTTAACTATATTCTAACACAGTATGCAGTGTAAAACAATTTCTTTTATTGGTCTCTGTTCTGGGAGTGCAGGAGCAACTTTGTCATCCATAAAAATAGCCGCACAATCTTGCAGAAGCATTTTCCTCTCCTTCTTTGGCGAAGAAGTTGCTGTCTGAATCACCTTCTTTTTTGCTACATTGTTGTTCTGCCCAAATTGCAGGGATGCACACTCCTGCCAACTGTGCTTTTGGGGAGTACCCTCCATCACCAAGTTGCCACCACAATTTGATCAGCCCTTACCACAAGGTATTTATCTGTTCAGTATTACCTTTTAAGGGTATAATCTCCTATATGATTCTCAGTATTAGGCCTTGGATGTGTTGTTTGTTTTTCCTGCAATTGCCAACTCTGTGGTGTTTCTTGACAGCTGCCAAGTTGTATTTCTGCTGGACGCATAAGAACACCCATATGTGCAAACACAGATTTGTAGGTGTGCCTCAGCTCGCACATGTGGAAGGTTTCCATCACAGCCATGCAGCTCAGACCCTCCAGTCAAACACACAGAGAAATGGCAAGTGGTGAAAGCAATGACCTGAGTGCAAACTAGCTAACTAAAATTAAAAAAAATATAAAAAACCAAACAAACAACACTGAAAGAGTTCCCATGGGCTGAGAGTGTTAATTTTACATCTAAGAAAAAAAAGTATTTTACACTAGAGTTGGAAGAATTAAAAAAANTTCCTGCCAATGTGGGCTATAAGGACTTGGACAGTCCAGGCAGCAGCTGGTATTAAATGTAATAAGATGCTTGTTAAATTGGTTTCTGTGGAGGGAAAAAAGTCAAGCTTCTGAAGACTAGAGATTTGATTCAGAACTTCAGTACTGATTCAGTACTTCAGAAACATCATTGCTGAGTATTTTGAGAACATAAAGTTGATTTCTAAAAGTTAAGATTTAGATTTTGCACCTGCAACTCCTAAATATATACACATACATACGTACATGTATCATTTGGCAGCAGAAAAAGAAATAGTAGAGCTTTTATTTCTCACTCTGAAAGGAAGAAATTACTATAGTATGATAAGAAAAAAAGGTTGTTATTCTAAAAACACCTTGTATTTTCATCTAAAATTCTCCTTCAAAAGCCTACATGAGTTTTATCCCCATGGCAGTTTCTATCAGCCTCAATTAAGACTGAATATTCAATTGCAAACAACTGGAAACTAGAGACCAAATCTGGATCATGGTTTTCCCTGTTCATTCAAGTCTCAGTACCTTCTAGACTTCGGTAAGTTTTTGGCAGAAGTGACTAATTTGGTCAGCATTATGAGGCTTTTCTCAATGTACCAAGCCTTCCTCACTGGAAAAAACAGGAGACAAAAATGGGAGTGGCAGTAGGGCATCAGCTCACTAATGTTCCAAGGAGATACACTGATTTAATTGTTGTTGAGCTAGGTGGAGGAGCCTGATCATGGAGCACCAGAGCCCCAGTGAGACAGAACTTGGAATGTGACCAGCATCTTCTATAACATTTCCTTGACCAATTTAGATGCCATTAAACTTCTAGACGTTTAAGTTTCTAAAATAGATGCTGGATTGTCTGATACATTACTATACAGGTCAATACCACACAGAAAAAAAAAGTGTCACAGATATTCCGTTTGGCAACATAAGCACTATCCTGCCTCAGAGAAAGAGTCATCTGCCTGTGGCCAGTGGCAAATGCTCAGGACAATCAGTATAAGAAAGAATAAGAGCAAAGTATTTTTAGCTCATATACATCGAGTGCTTACATATTGCCAGTGGTACAGATCACAACTGAACAATCCTTTCTAGTAGGCACCTGTTCCACATGACTTGATCCATACCTTTTCATTGTGCATCTATTGATATTTCAAATCCATTAGAACCTCCTTCATCTCCGGCTTTCACAGTGTGCTGGTATTAGGATACTAACAGACTGGGGAAATGGGGTTTGGCAGGCAGACCTGGATTTTTCATCCTGAGAAATTGTGAACAGCTGTTTCTTATTTACCTTATCCACAAGATTACAGACTTTATTTCTGCTTTTATATTTTGCTATCTGTTTGGCATGCAACCTTTGTCTCTGCAGAGGTGCTGCAAAGGAATATGGATATGGAAGCTCTGACTGTGTCCGTTTTTAAAATCTTGAGAAGGCAAATCACATGGGCAGAGATGTCTTCATTGGTGCTCATTTAACTTTGATATTTTAAAACAAATATTAAATACATGCCTACAGGCCCTTAAATAAGTGCTGCACGAACTCAGTCAGTGAAGAGCCCATGTGGGCATTGGACTTCTGCAGGAACAGGAGTGAAGCATGTAGCACCAATGTGTGTATGTATCTGTGCATGCTTATGTATATTCAGAGGAGCAGAAAGGATTGAATGCAGGAGAGGCAGGAAATCACCTCCTTGACCTCTCCATTCTCAGTTGGCCTAGGGATCCATCCTAACTCTGTTCAGCCAGAGCTATATTCAGTGAAACAGAGTTTGGACTGTAGGAAAAGCAAGTGTCTAAGGGAATTTTGACAAAAACAGGGGTGGAGAATGCAGATGAATGTTTCTCATTAATAATCAACCAAGTAATAATTTATATGAAGTCTACAGTGTCTGCCAGACCCACTCCATAAACAAAGCCCTTATAGCATCATCAAAACACTTGCCACTTGAAAATTACTTCTGAGACATATATCACTGACAAAGCTTTAGAGTTGTATTATTGTATTTTTGCATTTCGAATAAAGTGCTGTGTCTGCACAGAGGAATGGTTTACAGCAGACAACATCAGCAGTTCAGATGCTGCCTCTCAGAGCTGGCTATGCTGTAGCTGAAAACACTAAAAGCATATCTGGCCTCCTCTTGATCGCTGCCCACAAGATCAGATGACAAACACTATATAGAGAGCAATATAAATGACAAAAACTAAATTAAAGAAAACCATCTCTTTCTACAAGCACATCATGGGGTGAATCACTCCTGGTTCATGCTTTATTGCTTTGTGCTCGGCACAACAGGACCCCAGTCTTGTTTAGAGCTTCTAATGCAATGCAAATAATAGGAGAAAATAGCAAATAACAAAAATAAAACAAAGTGTTACCAAAATAAGTGCCACTCTCCTCCAAAGATGTGATTTCAATGCTGTTGTGTAAAGAAATACAGTGCCACTGTAATGTTATTTCTGTCACACTTTCTGCTTATGGATATCTATCAGTGCCACTTTAACCTCAAAGGGGTCTCAGACATGCCTGCCCATGGTGAATACATTTAGTTTCCCCTTAAAACAGTGCTGCAAAAGAGTACCTAATAGAAAAGTGTGAAAATTCTCTGGAAAATTCAGGACTTGATTTTGAGGGAGTCTGATGGTTTGCCATTTTCTCAAGTCTGAGAGATGCATGTGTTAGAAGCTATAGTTAGAAAAAAATAACTAATCTTGATCTCCATTCACAATGAGCTCCTTGTCCATGTGGAGGTGAAAACTCAAGGGAGAAAAAGCTGAAAAACAGGAAAGAAGGAAAAAGGTAAAGAGAAAAATGGAAAGAAATGCAGGGAAGGAGGTCAAGGCAATGGAGAAATGAACAGACAACAGCATTGTCTGGAACCTTTGTGTCCATGCTCTATCCACAGGCTGTTTTGACTGACGCCAGCATTTTGAAGGATGATGTCCAGCGTGTTAATCCTCCCAAAGTCCCCACTGCTTAAGAACCACCCCATGCAGTAGGAATGCTTCTTCTATCCCCTCATTAATAAATAACTTCTTCATATGGGGTTGATCACAAACCCATTGCGAAGAAAACAACCAAACTGCAAATTCTCCACACTGCCACCTGATCCCCAGCTAATAGCTCCAAAGCTGATTTGTAAAAATATGGAAATGGTCAGTATGCAAGATGCAAAGCAATACATTGCTCATATAATATAAAATATGTACAGCTATTATTTCCTGACTTTAAAGACTCTTTGTGTAGTCACTGCATGCTGCCTTGGAATGACCCTCTCAAGTTTTGTTCAATTCCATTTCTCCAGTTTAGGACCCATCACAGTGGGATATTCAATAAAGCTTAGCTTTAGCCAAATGGAGTAGACTCTCTAAGATCCCCCCATTGGAAGCTGTTCAATCCTCCTGCCTAACGAACCCTTTCCTAAAATAGAATTCCTGTATATTTCTTGAAAAGGAGATCACCTTTCACCTCAAACCTCTAGAAGATGAGAAAGGAAATAAATAAAACATGATTATACATACTAGGAACTGCTAATGGATTTTTGCTGGTTTGGTGTTTTGGGGTTTGTTTTTTTTCACTTGCTCTCTAGGAAAGTGCTGTATTACAGAAATCTGAGAGGCATTTGTGTGGGTACAAAAAGTCAAAAAGGCTATTGGAAGACATAAGCACATAAGCAGACATAAGTGAATACTGCGAAGAAGTTTGAGAAATAGGAGCAATTTCAATTCCCAAGCCAGGCAAATATTGAAATGTAAGTGTTGTAACAGATCAAAGCTTCCAATGTATAAATGATGGTAAAATACCATCTTATGGGTATTAATGTGACCTCAGATAAAATGTAGAGAAAAATTAAATTCAGACATTCCATCTCCCAAATGAAAACAAAAGAAAGGAATTTTTCTCACGAATGACGGAAGAAGTTCTGCCTATTAAACTGGAGTTGCCATGTTGAGTCTTGGAAGTGTGGAATGCATACAAACACTCTCCTTGCTTTTATAGGGTCACAGAAGCAACAACTGCCTCGTCAAAACTGGAAAGAAGCTGTACAGTCCAGAAAGGTGTATCACCTGCATGAGCAAGTTCTCACAGAAACACATGAAAAAAATAGGCTCTGTCAGACTGAAGGGTCCTTCTAGCTCTCTAGCCCAGAATCCTGCCTCTAGTAGCAAACTCCTAATTTTGTTTGGTACCACAATGGGACAACCCTCAAGAGAAACCTCCATATGATCTCCCATTCTCCAACACTTTGCATTTCTGGGTCTTCCTAAGCCAGAGGAAGTTATGTGTCTCCTTCAGGTTTATTTTTGGATTAAAATCCCAATGAGTTTTATTTCACAGGATGTATTTCTCTTGGTGTCATTGCTGGAGATGACAGAAAGTTGTCCTGTGAAATCAGCTGGAAAACCGTTAGTGACGATCTTTCAAACTTTTAACCAAGCTACTCCGTGTGCATTCTTCTCCTCTAAAAGCCTGAGCAAATATGCGTAAGAGAGACTTAAATTGCAATGTTAAATGACTGCTCCTGGTACTATTTTTCTTTCACGTTAAATCATTTAAATAGCAAATTTCAAAAACGATTCTGTCTTTAACCTACAGACTGCTGAAATCTTGGTATTTTGTATTATCCTCTACTAGAGCTGTTTGACCTCCACGCAGTTTATGGCAGTAACTTGTAGGACAATATTTGAATGTTCTATGCATGGGCAGAATACCTGTTGAATTTGAATCTGATTAACTAAGTGTTGAGTAAGTAATAATGTGGTACTTGCTGAATTAATAAACTGTTTATTGGTTAAGAATTAACCAAGAATCCTATCTTGAGAAATAGTATGCAACATAAAACATGATTTGAAAAGAAGCCAGAGTTGAGAGTAGCAAGTAATGCTTGTGAGTGTCTATAAAAAGAGCAGTGTTAATTAAACTCCAGTGCACTATGACAAAAGTATTTCGTTAGATTTTGCCATTAAAAGACATCCAGCACCTCAGCAGACTGTAAACTTTCATATGTATTTAGCTTTCATGGTAAATAGTATTAATTACTACAGCTCTTCAAGACCACGAGAAACCATTAAGATGATATACAGAAGTGGGTACCTTAGCTATTGGGAGGCTCAGGCCATGGGCAGCATCTAAAACAGAAGGATTTGTGAGTTCTCAGGGGTGTCAGCCACGCATGGCCTGAGGACTGGGTAGCCACGTGGGGGAGGAAGAGACTGAGCTGTGGTGACAAGGGAGCTTGCATACAGACAGGCATTTTGCACTGAGAAATACAGCATGAAAGTTGAATAAACTAAAAGAGTGGACAGCATCACTGTTTCCATTTAGTCCATAACTAGGACTAAACTATGGCAGTTAATCTATCACCCAGTAAAACCCTTCCTCATCAGCAGAAAAGGGGAATCAGGAAAAGGAAAGAAGAAATGAAAACATATGTAATGAAATAGCCAAATCAATACCAATGTCAATACAAGATACATAAAGTTACACTTTGTCCAGCAGAAGTTCATCTGTCATACTAAACAGAAAGGCAGTCCTCAAGTGCAGGAAGAGGATTAAAGAAGAGCCCCAGCAGGAGGCTCCAGCAACAAACCTGCTTTGCACACCTGATCTGCTCATTTATACTGAACGTGATGCCTATGATATGGGACAGACGTGTAAGCCACTCAAGTTAGTTGTCTCAGAGCTGCTAATTGCCCACAGCCCATGGTTGTCCTGTGAGTCTGTCCCAAAAAAACCCAGGAAAATCCTTCTACATTCAAAAGAAGAAGAATGGAAAAAAAACCCAAATCAAACAAAAAAAGAACCCCCAAAACAAAACAACAAAAACCCATGGAATTGATCTACAGTGCTTTGCTTCAGAAACTCATGGTACAAGGCTTAGAAAAGTGCACTCTTCATTGGTGGCATCACCATCCCTGGAGGTGTTTAAGCAATGTGTGGACCTGGTGCTTAGGGACATGGTTTAGGATTAACCCTAAATGGAGTTGAAAGTTGGGCTGGTAGTCTTTGAAGTCTCTTCCAACTGGACTTTTTCCTGTTATTCTGTGAGTAAAAGCTGGTTGAATGTCTGGGCCCAAAGAGTGGTGGTGAATGTGGTTAAATCTGGCAGGGACCCAGTCACTAGTGGTGATCCTCAGGATTCAAGTACTGGGGCCTGTCCTCTTTAACATCTTTATCAATGATCTGGCTGAGGGGGTTGAGTGCAGCCTCAGTATGTTTGCAAAGGACACAAAGCTGGGTGGCTCAATCTGCTAGAGGGAAGCTTTACAATGGGATCTGAACAGGTTAGACTGATAGGCCAAGACTAATTGTATGAAGTTCAACAAGGCCAAGTGCCAGGTCCTCCACCTGGGTCCCAACAACCCCATGGTATGCTACAGACATGGGGATGTGCGGTTGAAAAGCTGCACCTCAGAGAGGGACCTGAGGATATTGGTTGACAGCTGATTAAATATGAGTCAGCAGTGTGCCCATGTGGCTGAGACAGCCAATGGCATCCTGGCTTATACTAGAAACATGGTGGCCAGCAGGAACAGGGAAGTGATCATCCACCTGTACTCAGCACTGGTGAGGCCACATCTCCAGTACTGTTTTCAGTTCTGGGACCCCCAGTACAAGGACACTGAAGTGCTGGAGCATGTCCAGAGAAAGTGTGTTGGTTTGAGCTAACTGGAGAATTTGAGTGAGAAATTAGACTATTGGCTGAGAGAGAGTTAAACACAGTGTGTCACTTCACTGAGTTTTGCTGAGAAGAAAAAAAAGTTGTTTTAAGAACTGTTCCCAAAACAATCAAATTAGCAGAGGGCTTCTATCTGTTCGGCACTGCGGCTGCTTTCTCCTTTGTCTCTCTGTCTTTTGGCTAATTCAGAGTAAAATCACTAAAACTACTAATTCCTTCTTGCCACTAATCTCTCTGACTGATCTTCAGCTTATCTGCAGCATCAACAGGTGGTGAGATAAGGCTGGGGAGGGGGGCAAAGGTGGTAGGGGGGGGTTTGGTTACCCTCTCTTGGGGATTTTGGTCTCTGGGAGGGGTGTGGTGTCTGTATTACTTTTTCACTGTATATATATCTGGAAATATTTGTTATATCCTGTAAATATCTGCTTGTATATTGTGCATTGCTGTAAATACAAAGCTTCATTTATTAACTTCCAGTGTTTTTCTGAGTTTTAGCCGGGGTTTATAAAGGTGGGGGGGCAGGTAACTGCAAACCCACTACAGAAAGACAATGAGGCTCATGAAGGTCCTGGAGCACATGGCCTATGAGGAGTGTCTGAGTGAGCTGAGGTTGTTCAGTCTGGAAAAGATGAGGCTGAGGGGAGACCTCATTGATATCTATAATTACACAAAGGGAGGTTGGGGTGAGGAGGGGGCCAACCTTTTCTCCTTGGTGTCAAGCAACAGGAATAGAGGAAATGGTTTCAATCTGCACCAGGGGAGGTTCAGGCTGGATATTGGTAAATATTTCTTCACTGAAAAGGCTATCAAACATTGGCATGATCTGCCCAGGGCAGTGGTTGAGTTACCATTCCTGGAGGTGTTTAAGCAGCATGTGGACCTGGAGCTTAGGGACATGGTTTAGCATTGACCCTATAGTCCCAGGTCAAGGTTTGGACTGGATGATCTTTGAGGTCTTTTCTAACTGGATGTTTTCTGTGATTCTGTAACCACCTCTTTTTCAGTTTTGGATAACTTGTAATACTTTCAGCTTTGGACTATCTGCAACATGTTCATTTTCAGTTAGATATCTACCAGAAAGAAAGATAATAAAGTGTTCTAGCCAAAAAAAGGATTATGTTGCTTATGAAACAGGAGACATTTTTTATTCCTGCCATTGTTTCACCCGTGATTTGTGTTTAAAGCACAAATAAATAAAAGAAAAAAACCCAACAAACAACGAACAAACCAACCAACTAACCAACCTTTAAGCTTCCACTTGTTAGCATTGTTCTTGACCTGCAGGTGGTAAGTTCATGAATGGAAACACTACGCTTGAGCTAAAAGTATTTAGAATGATAGTTTTTGAAACATCTTTTAATTATCTAAGGTTTTTCTGGATCATCTCTCCCCTTCTCAAATTTCACCGAGCTGGGATTTCCTTTCCACCTATGACTCTGACTGACTGGCTTTTAGATCCTGATGATATAAGCACCCTCAGCTCTCTGAAGTGCCTGTTTTAGGCAGTCAGACAAAATGGCCAAATGGCCAGCGATGGTGGTAACTGAAGAACTCTTGATGACTGATAGAAAAATCCCAAATGGGATACCTCTAACTTCATAATAAAATAATTCCCCTTCTTCAACGTGCTGCTCGAGTACAGTAATTATTCCACTGACCGATTTAGAAGAGGCTTGACAGCAAAGCAGTGTCAGGAGAGCATGCATCATGCTAAGGTAAGTAAGTGTAGCCTGTATGTATGAAAGCTGTTATTTCAACAGACTTAGATAAATGTTTCTGTGTCCTTTGACATCTGGGTCATGACTGTAAAGTTTTCCAGCACAAGTAAAATAATTATAGCATTATGACTAGTTTTATCTGCATCTCTACGTTCCTTTTGCACCTCTCACAGAGCAGAAAACCCTTCTCTCCACCATCTGGGCATATCTCTAGTACAAGGAAGGTCAGCAGCAGCTAAAGACGCCAGAGTAGCCAGCTGCTCTGCAGGCTTCCCTCCCCGGGGCCTCAGTACTGGAGCCATTATCAATGGAACAGTGCAGACTAATAAACCTTGATTTTGGCAAATAGCCCAGGGGTAGCCAGCTGGGATGGGTTAAATTGTCCTAAGGTTCTTTTAAATTATTCTGAGACCTGTGCAGGGCAGTGCATAGAACTGGGTTAATGCTTTTGGCCCCCAGTGACTCCTTCCATCTCTCCTGTCTCTCAAAGCAAGGGGAAATGCATGCTTCAACTAATAATAAACCAGTGCTGTGCATGTGGAGAACACTATGCCAAATATCAAACAGCTGAGGCTCTTTGGCCAGCCATTAACTAGCCCAATCACAGCATCAACCAAAGTCTTAGGGAAGGGAAAAAAAAAAAAAAAAGAAAAAAAAAAAAGAGGAAAAGAAGTGAAAGTACAATGGGCAAAAAAGAACCTTTTGGGAAAAAAAAATCTTAGAATATTTGTATAAAGCTTTTGTATCTTGTCTAAGAAATTATTGTGATATAACTCACTTCCTAACAAACACAAAGATTTAATTATGTTCTTCCAAAAAAAAAAGAGGACTAAAAAGAAGAGAATCTCTCCAAGAACACTTGCACCTCTCTACCTCCAAAACAGCTTTAAATACAGGCATTGCTCTTGGCTGTCTTTCAGCATTAAAAAAGAGGGGAAAAAAGGTTGTATTTTTCATTAGAAAGTCACAAACTTGACAACATTTTACACTGTCATATTTCATTATCCATTTTGACATGGAAAAGATCTCATCTGAAAAGAAATCAGAAGTCTTTATAAATGAACAGCATACTTGAAGGAGCAGAGAGGGGACATTGTGCCCAAAATTAGTATCCAATTAAGGAAGAAAGCAGGCTTAGTATGTCTTGTGCATAATGCATTTTATTTTAGATTATATTAGTAGTTGTGCGCAAAACCTGTAACTTAAAGTTCTTGCTGTTAGAAAATGTAATCTGTAACTTCTGGCAGCCTCTGCCAAAGGTTCATCTGCTAATATTTCAGAGCAGTGAGCTAAAGGCATAGTAATTTCACATACACTCACACAGAGAGAACCAACACTTGGAAATTAAATTATCCTTTTTTTGCTATTTACTATTTATTACCAGAACACCATACATATGACTCTGCTTTCAAGAAAGATGCAGGCTTATAAACACAGAAGAGACATTTGTTATTTCAGGATTTTTTTTTTTTCCAAATTAACAATAAAATCAAGTTATGTCAGACTTCTTTTAGGGAAAATTAATTTCTTCATAACATTTCTCCCAGGCACCCAGTGACAGAACAAGAGGACACAGTCTCAAACTGCACCAGGGCAGGTTTAGACTGGACATTAGGAAGAAGTTCTTCACAGAAAGAGTGATTGTCCATTGGAACAGGCTGCCCAGGGAGGTGGTGGAGTCACCATCCCTGGAGGTCTTTAAGAGGAGCCTGGATGAGGCACTTAGTGCCATGGCTTACTTAATTAGAAGAGTTAGGTGATAGGTTGGACTTGAGGACCCTAGAAGTCTTTTCCAACCTGGTTTATTCTGTGGTTCCTGTGATTCTGTGATTTATGGGCTTGAAAACGTTATCCACATTAGGCTGCTTCATTTATCTCACCATGTACACTTCCACAGCCAGAGGTTTGTCAATAGTTTTATAATAAACCATTTTTTTTCAGAGGTTTGGATGTCAACTGTAAAAATATGTTCCAGGATGAAAATCAGCAGTGTTGATTCTCAGGTGAAGGATCCATGACAGTATTGTTCTTAACATATTTTTAACACTTTTTCTCAATATGAGAAAGAAATCCTAACCCAAACTTCCTTTGTCAAGTGCTTCATTAAGCATGTTTTTAGAAGGTGTCAAACTACCATCTCTACTAATGGGGCAAGATAACCACACAAAGCTGTCAGTATGCAAACAAATGTACTGGAGAAAAAAGGTCCAATATTTGACATTCAATGTACAATAAATCATACAGCATAACTGAGCAACCCTCGACAAACAGGGTATAATTATTTGAGCTTGTAAAAAAAGTCTTTGATAAGGTCATTCAAAGAAAGTGTGCAGGCATAAAGTGAGAGGCAAAGTCTTGTCATGATTGATATAGATCAGAATCTGGTCAAAGAGACAGGAAAAGCAAAAACAGGAACAAAAAAGCACTTTCCATCTGGGATGAGCACTGTGATTGGAAGTAACATGTTGATAACTGTATTGAAAAAAAAGACAGAGTAATGCTATAGTAAAATCCAGGAAAGAGACACAATTGCTTGCATGAAAAAATAATTAGAGGCATTTTAGAGGAACTAAACACAAGGAAGGGGAACAGGCACAAGGATGTCAGTGATAACAAATCCCAGTTGAGGCTCTTTCCTGAGGATGGGCTGAATGACTTGTGCAGTAGAGATCTGGCAGTGTGGTACTGCATTGAAAGGCCCAGGAAGCCAATTAAAGGTTCGCCTCAATAAAGGACAAGAGAAAAAAAAATATAGGAAAAATACTGCAAGCCTCTAAGAAAAGCCATACTGTCACCTGACATACCGTGCTCTGAGTTAGTCACCCCATCCTCCCCAAGCTCTATAAAACCCCAGCAAAAACAGGACAATGACTATCATCAGGAACTTTATAAAGTACCTCATAGGAGCCATCACCGAAAAAGCCTCAAAATTGTTCACTTGGGAGAAAAGGCAGTTATGTAGGAGCATTACAAAGCTCATGAATTTTACAGAGGGAGTAAGTGGACAGGTTCTGTGGACTCTGCTTCATGATAAAATGCTGTAAAACATTTAGTGAAATAAATAAAGAGGTTGTAAATGAAGAACAGGTAGGCGGAAACGCTTAATTGCAACAAGTCCCTTGGAACTCCATGTTATGTGAAACTTAAGTGAAGGAAGAGTTCGTATCAGAACTAGAGTATAAATAAAGAAATACAGAGAGAAACACACCGGGAAATACATCATAGCCCTTAGACAACAAAAGGGTTCAAAATGATAAAACAGGAGGCAGAACTGCTAAGGTCATCTATTATTAAAATTGTCTGACACCTTCTATTACAAGACCCTGTTGTCAGTTGCTTTTAGCTTTGCCAATCATTAACAGTTTGGACTGAAATTTTACACGTTGAATATCTGCCTGAGGCTGAAATACTCTGGGAAATTCAACTGCTGCACAAATGGAGTCAGAGAAAAGTACTTGCCATTTTTATTTCATGTTAAAAAATTTCGTGTTCTGTCTCGGTAGTTGTATCCTCTCCAGACTTTGGAGGGAGGATGTAATATTTCAGAGGTGAAAAACCTTCACATTGTGGTAGTAATGCCTGCCATTCTCTTTAAACTCCATCCGAAATTTCAGGCAAATTATGCCTTTGAATAAAATGGTATTCACTCATACTCTGAAAAATAGATCTATTTTAGGCTTTAATAGCTGAAATCACAAAGGATTACATCTTCCATGAATGTGCTATATTGTGTTTGCATCTCCACTCAGCAACCAAGGAAAGAGTTAAAGCAGAAAGATTTCAGCTATTGTCAGCGTTCAAAATGATTTGTTCCAGCTTTTTAAAACTTGAAACCTAAAGTTGCCTTCTACTTACATCCTCTTTTTGCCTTCACAGTCTGCAAAGTTTCCAGCTTATCCAGCAAGGATGAATCTAACCTTGTGACACTTGCTGAGATCAGAGTGGTTAAATCAGAACATTGTCTGAGCAGCTTGATTCTCCTAAGAGCCTGTCAGGTCTGGAGCAGCTAATTGGGTCTTGCCCCATATGTTCTGCCTGTGATTTTTCCAACAACTGAACACAAAGAGCAACAGAGCCAGCAAACAGTTTTTCCCCAAGTTTTGCTATTCTTGTCTCTCTCCTCATTTATGGGGGAAAATATCTTTCATGCCAATCCTAGAAGAGGCTTGCAAAGTTCTGAAGTTTTGGCTTCCGTTCCCTTGCTGGCTAATTAATTGTAACCTCTCCACTCTGTAGGAGTTTTGGAGGGAAATAAATGCTTCAGACTGTAATCTGCAGTAGAATACAGCATGACCAGGATGTACCTAGTCTGTTCTCAACTAGCTACTAGCTCACCACCCAGTACCTGTTTCACCAGGGAGGCAAGTGAGGACCACTTACTGCTTGGTACCTGCAGCTTCTCACGGATACCCCTGGGCTAGAGAGAGAGCAGGTCAGAGTTGCTCACATCACCTGCCCTACTCTTCATCAGGAGCTACTCATCTTGCTGTGTCTACAATGAGCACAGGACAGGTGGTGCCATCAGTTTGGTTGGCATGGGGTAAATGGCTTAAAATATGGATGTGGCCCAAGCATCTGGGCTGGCTGAATTCATTGGAGTCAGTAATTTTTTTTTTTTTTTTTTTTTTTTTTAAATTGGATCAGCTGTACTGCTTAGCTCTCCAGGCAATGTTCTCAGCTCTACAACAGCTGTATTCAGGGAAGCTTAGAGAGAGAGTTTTAGCACCTGAGACTGCCAGTGACTGCTTTGCCCTTTGATTTGTGCTGAAGTGACCTCAGAACAGTTCTAAGTTTTGTGGTGCTGCGGTACTTAACGAAAGCTTCTAATGGGCCATGTGCCCTGCTGCCCTGCTTTGTGTAATGCTGGCTCTCAACTACCTTTGCCATGCCTTCGAATTTTCAGCCTTTCACACTTTAGGCAGCTTTATAGCTTCCTTGCATTCCTGAAATGGGACAGAAGGACCAGCTTAGGAAAGGTCCTTTTTAAATCTAGTGTATGTACTTTAAACCCAACCGATAAATTTGGTGTTCAGAGAGGTTTCCAACTGGCTCCTTTGGTCTCTGGATTCCAGCACTGAGAGGATTTATGTTTCACACCATGTACTGTAGATCCAGATATTTAAATCAAGAATGTACTCATCCAAGCTTCACAGGAAAGTGTACTGCTTTGGATAGAAATATGGCCAGCATCTCTATGTTTTGTTGCCACTTAAGCATTAAAATGCTCCATGCCGACTTGCATAATTCTCAAAACAGTCAGGCTTCTTAGATTAAACGCCAGTTTCACATTATGAAACAGGTTGTGTTCCTGAGAACTAAATCACAAAGTAACTACTTTCCTAGGGCAGGAATTCATGTATATTGTTTCTGCACTGACCTCTCTCCAGCATTTCCAGATTATAGGTTTCATGTTGTCATAAACAGCAATGGTCATGGTATCTCTCAAAACATAACTGATGTCACCCTGGATTACAGATGACACATAGCCCATCTATCAAAAAAAGCCACCCATCATGGCAGAAGTAATGCAAAACCTTTCCCATTTTATCTGCCACTTTATAAATCTGACTGCACTTGTCTGAATCTTTTTCCCTAGGGCTTGTTAAACTTCAGCAGAATTCTCCTTCGTGTTGTGAACTGAATATGAAAATGCAAAGCGACCAACCTGATACTCAGCAAAGCTAAAATGCATAGTAACACTGATGCAGAAGGTGAGCAAAACACAGCTTATTAGCATGATTTTCTAAGAAAAAAACTAAGGGGAAGAGCTAAAAAAAAAAAAAGCCTCTTCAGGAGAGAAAGAACCTCATGTATCTTGAAAAAGAAAAAAGAAGGATAAAAGACAGATGACTGATAGAAGCAAAGATAAAAATGTAAGCCATCCAGCAACTCCTTCTTTGACATTCCGCTTTGAAGGCAGACTACTGCAGAGCAGAATATTCTAAAATAAATATTTTGGACTACACTTTGCATCCAGTTCCACCACTGTGACTCCATTACTACTAGCAGGGCTATGCTAGGGTCCCAGGTGGCAAGGATGAAAACAGAAACTCATTATGGAATGAGAAATGTAAGAATGCTTTGGTGAAAGCACATTCCCTGCAGAGTGCCGCGCGACTGAAAAGAACATTTAAATAATACTGGCCCTTGATCCTTATAAAAGCTGAGAGCACATTTATTCAGCTTGAATTCCAAAAACCCAGCCACAGTTTATAAAATGTGCTTGATCCTTGTGTAAGACCCTTTGGCATGTTCTTTCAGAGAAAAGATCTCCAGATGTTATTTTTACAGATCATCTTAAGTAAATGTATGTGTTTAGCTAAACAGGCTTAAATGTGCAAAAGCCACCTAAGAGAACAATGATTAAATGCTTCACTTGATTTATACACCAACCGTCAACCATTTGTTTATGAACATCTGGTTGAGAAGGTGATTTGAAAAGTTTTTCTGTCTGTAAACACCAGCACAGTAAGCTCTTCGACTTACAGATAGCTCCAAATTGTAAATGTAATTAGTGAAGAAATGGCACTGGAGTATATGTCTAAAGTAACTTTCAGCTTATCCATGCACACAGAACATTCATTCTACAACGTTTCTAATGTGTAATCATTTACAACTTTTTAATTAACAAAACACACAAAATATTGTGTTTGAAACCCAGAAGTTGCTTCCCATACAAGCTGCATGAGCAACCTCAAGGCCATCTCTGACGTCAGCCCTTTGAAGTTAGCTCCTGTGCCTCCCCAATAACTCTGCAACCACCATCACACAGATTCAGTAGCCCAGCTTTCTCCCACACCCCCATACCTGTTCTGTCTCACTTTGTCACATATGTCCAGCAGGAGTCTCTGGGAGACCTCAGCCATCCTCTGCCTACCTCCATCTGTTTCTTTGCACAGTTTCTGCAGTTTCCCATGAGCACAACAGCTTGCAAAGGCCTAAATGCCACAGTAACATTCCTAATTCAAAGGCTGATAAAATCTAAAATCTACAAAGCAAAGCTGATCTCACGAAAATTGAATTTTTCTCTCCTTATTCCTCTGTTTTGCAACAACATGACAACTCTGAAATGACAGAATCCAGGAACCTTTTCTGTAATTCAATTCTAGTTCTGAAGCAAAAGTCTACTTTCATCCCAGGTCTAATCTAATATCAGGGTATGGTGAGTTTTTTTATGAGGAATTTCTTTGTTCACTGAGAAACAAAGCAGCAGCTTTGTTGTAGAAATTCACGTTTAGTTGAAATGAAGATAATGTCAATCCAGGACCTTTCTGTAGTTTCAGAGAGATCTGCATCACCCACAGCAAAACAGCTAACCAAGTCACCTCAGACAGACCCTTTTCATGTCCTCATACAGTCCATGGAAAAAGTGGAATATTGTGCAGACTGATTCAACCCACTCACAGTAATCTCTGCATCCCCTGAAGGAGATCACTATTTCTTTCAAGAAGCTATAACAAAACCCTGTCTAGTGTCATCACACTCTTTTCTTTACACTCTTGTTGCACACACAGTAACAGACAGAACATTTTGAGTGCTTCCTTGCTACAAAAAAACTATTGGGAAATTGTGGGAGTACATCATTAAACTAGCAATGACAAAAGGAATTAAATTTCAAACTCAGCTTTGGTGGTAGACTTATAGCGAACCAAAGAAGTGACTCAGAAGAGTCTTGTTTTGGTTAAGTCGCATTGGAGAAAACCCTATTACATTCCTGAGTGGCTACGCATGCAAGCAACAACCAAGACATTTACTGACAAGCATGGAGTGTTCAGACACGCTTAAAACATTGAAGGGTTTCATCACATCAAAACTTCACAAAAGGCATTGCCTAGAAAATTGTTGCAAAAAGGGACAAGATGAAAAATGTGTCAGAGTGAAATGGAACAGTAGTCCATTTTGAACGAAGGCAAAAGAGATTTAGGATATAGGAAGCACAGAAAGAGGAGCTGGAGAATTTTTTTTAAGACATTGTGGTTATAAATGATAAGAAAAATAAGTATGGAAGCAGCGTATTTGTTTCAATTTCCAAAAGTAGTTGACAAGTTTCCATAGGAAAGATTAATGACTATGAGGCACAGAACGAGAACAAAGAAATAAAAAAGTCTTCTGTGTATAAAAACTAGCTCAAATTGTTTTGTCCTTAGAAGAAGACTACTCTTCTTCCACAAGAGATCTTTACCTTATGGCCATAAATTGAACATTAACCTGCAGGTCTGGATTTGAAGGGCTACTTTAAGAATGAAGTCACGCATTTGTAATAGTTTGCTGTAGCTGTAATTCTCTAAAGCTATAATTAAGACAAGGCTTATGAGCCAGTGTAGTCATAAAAAAAAAGAAAACTCCATGTTCGGGTCTGGGATAGAAGTAGGGAGCTTCCAAGCTAGATACAGGGACAGTGCACATCCTTTGAGCTTAATTACATATGTTAAGTTAAAGTAGACAAAAAAGCTGGTTGGGATCTGTAAAAGAGAAAGGAATATTAAATGGGAAGTGGTAGCATGATGGCTATTCTGTAAAGGAATAGAAAGGTATGCCTGTGGCAGATGAAAAGATTAACAAAGGGAAGAAAATTATAATGTGCCGCAAAACTACTCCTTCCTTTGTATTCACCTTTCATATTGCCTCCTGTAATTAAAGTTTTAGTTCCCTGGCTGCCACAGACCGTTGGAGTGCTGCTGCATATTTTTCCAGCTACGTGAGTTGGTCCAAGTTTGGCTGATGCAGAAGGCAGGCAGGTGTATATCCTGCTCCTAGAAATGTGCAGCACTTGCTTCCTTGCTTTGTGAGCAAATATATATAAGAGCAGCCCACTGTGACACTGCCTCTTTTAATCCCCTTTGCACTCATCTTTCTTGTTAGCACACAATCTCTGAGGTCAAGGCAGTACAGTCTGGGCCTGGGCATTAAATGAGAAGGTTATTTATAATAGGTTATAAATATGAGAAGGTTAATTATATGTGATGGAAAATGTTTTGCCTGATTTCTAGGTTTTCTAATCTAAAAGACAGATGAAGCATGGTCTTTTATAGTCAGATTCATTTTTCTTTATTTTACTAACACAACAGAAACCCCCACATTTACAACCTCTCATTCCTGCTGGCTTTGCAAACTTGTAAGAGAGGGAAACTGGGTCCTATTCTGGTCTGTATTATTGATGGAGGGGCTCTCTCTGCCTAACCTCAACATTACTCTCTGTTCTTATGTTCATCTCCGGAACTCCAAGGGGGACAATGAAAGCTCCAACCACACTACTTGGCTAGGAACATTTTACTACTGGTTTTTAGTGATGACAGAGCAAACCCGTGTTTGCTACCCTTGAAATCCCCGAATGAATTTGTAGAGTGGGCAGTACTTGCAAACTTGTAAACTCTCTTTATATGCAGCCACCAAGTAACATGGACTTTCCTGGTATTTTCAACCTATAACACAACCATATGACAAACTGGCATCTTTTGATCACAAAAGCACAATAAGCACAATAAAGCATCCTTTGGAGGAACAATAGAGTGTCCTTTGGAGGACTTTTTTTTAGTTCATGCTTACTACATGCATATGAGGATGAGACGTGGTACCTCAAGGCTACACATAAAATAAATCCTGGAAGCACAAAAAAATAAAGGATCGTGTAATCAGTGAGATGTGGCTCTCATGGCCCACAGAGGCCAGATACCATTCTTTATGAGAAAATGGGAAATAATTGAGCTAGGATGAGGCAAACAACCTAGGAAATATGTGAAAACCCAAGCTGTCTGACAAGAAAATACTGGGAAAACATCACTAGATTCACATTCCAATGCTTGTTAGCAATAAGAAGGGAGAAATACAGTATGGAATAACAACAGCTAGAATATGCACATCCTGTTACGCCGTCCTTAAGATAATGGGATCCCTCTGTTACTGCTTGAGGTAACTAAGAGGTCTTAATGCCCATTAGTAGATATCTGTTGCATTACAGAGATTGCATTCAAATCTATGCCGATGCTTTGCTGATGGAAAACTAAAGACCAGGGGAAAGAGGAGGCTGGGAGGTAGGAACACAATTGTCTGTTAAAGTTGCTGCTGTAAAAAAGCCCTCCACTGAGAACTCAGGGCCTGAAATCCCTGGATGAATAGTTGGAAGGATGGTTAGCTCTCATGTCCCCAATGAGCTCAACTGCTGAGGTAAAACACTGGAATAGAGGCAGTCCCTAAGGGACACCAAATGGTGTATATGAGTCATTAGTTATTATAATTTTGTTTCCTTAGTACTGCATCTTTACATGTGTAAGAGACACCCATCAGGTGGTGCTGTAGCAGTTTATTATAAGGAAATATATGCTAGGACCCTTCATGGAGATAAATGATTCCCTCTTGAGGCCCACTGCTTGAAGCTTCCATAATAACAGCCCCCTTGCCTTCAAGAGGACAATCTTTGCCACAACGATTACATGGAAGAATGTTTCTGCAGAACAGGATGGCTTGGGCGTGTTTTATCTTAATTCCCTCTTAAATTCTGTTCAAACAACAACAACAAAAGCCAACAGAAATGCAGGCTCTGCTCTTTTTGAAGGGAAAACATATGACACATGTTCCAAACCACATTTAGATTTTAAAGCTTAGAATGGAGACCTTGAATTTCAGCCAGAAATATTTTTAGTCTTGAGGCTGAAAGTCCTTAATCTTGGGAGTCAATAAATCAGTCATGACAAGCCTGAACTAGCTATGGTTTATTATAAAATCAAGCTTGATTATCTACTTGAGGTAATTAGACAGATGAGAACAAAAGGACACAATGTTAAAAGGCAACATATGTAGGAAAAACTGGAAGAGATATTTCACTTTACACAGGTCAGTGAATAGTACAAGAATACACTTGTACTTCAGAATTTTTTGTATATTGAATTCTGGATCCTATAATAAAGGGATCCAACAGTATTTATAATAAGCAATTTATTAAATCAGCCACTCCTGGAGCTGCATACTACACACAGTCCTGGAACTCAGGTGCAGAATCTGAGCACACAACCCATGGCCCTTTCCTAATTCCTTAGAGTTATAAAAGTATTAAAATCACTGTAAAATAAATAAATTATGCCATGACATTTATTATATTAAAGGGCAGAAGTGCTGTGTTTGGTTAGATATTAGATAATAAAAAAAAAAAAATCTGGCCAGTTTCCTCCTTCCTGTCCTCTTGATTTTGATAAGATTATTTTTATTTTTGTGGAATATTTAATCTATTGTAGTGACTATTTTAGCAGACAAAGTGGCAGCATATTCTACAGTGTCTCAAAAACACTTCTACAAAGCATGCTCAGTACACAAAACTGTTATGGAAAGACCTCAGAAAAGGAGGTTTCAGTGATTATTCCTGGAAAAGACTAAGTCATGCAAGTCCTAATATAGATCAAGTCTCAAAACTGAAGGTTTCCAATAAAAGGGTTAAAACAAATTTGCTCTGTTGGAGAGCAGTGAATGGGAAAAGGCCCTGGGAGTCCTAGTGGATGGAAGGATGACCATGAGCCAGCAATGCACTCTTGTGGTCAAGAAGGCCAATGCCATTCTGGAAGGGTTGTGGCTAGTATGTCAAGAGAGATTCTCCTGCCCCTATACTCTGCCCTGGTGAAGCCACATCTGGTATATTGTGTCTAGGTCTGGGCCCCTCAGTTCAAGAAGGGCATAGAACTGCTTGAAAGAGTCCATCACAAAGACACAAAAATGATTAAAGGAATGGAACATCTGTCTTATGAGAAGAGACTGAGGGAGCTGAGGCTCTTTAGATTGGAGAAGAGGAGACTGAGAGGTGACCTCATTAATGTTTATAAATATGTAAAGGATGAATTCCAGTAAGATGGAGCCAGGCTCTGCTCAGTGATGCCCAATGATAAGACAAGGGGCAAGGAGTGGAAATTGAGGCATAGGAAGCTCCATGTAAACATGAGGAGGAAGTTTTACCCTATGATGATGACAGCACTGAAACAGGCTTCCCAGGGGAGTTATGGAACCTTCTCTGGAGATATAAAAAATCTACCTGGGTGTATTCCTGTGTGATCTACTCTAGGTGATCCTGCTCTGGCTGGTGGGTTGGACTAGGTGAACTTTAGAGGTCATTTGAACCCCTAACATTGCCTCTGATGCAGGCCCAAATAGGGTAAAACTTCAGCACTGCAGTTGGTTATAGTATTTAACCTTTATTTCTGTGAAATAAAGGAACCATTTAAAAGACGATTGTATCAGAAAGAACAAAAGAGTTGGAGAAGCATATGACTTGCCCTCTCCTTCCAACTGCAGTCTGGATATGTCTTTTCTGAAACACCATCTGCTCCTCCAGATCTTTAGAAAAAATAGGTGACAATAAGCACGTCTCCACCATCTTCCATGGTGCTGTATCTTCTAACTGCTAGCAAAGGTCTTTCACTTCTCTTTTCTCAAATTCTTCTCTAAAAAATTAGAGGATAGCCAAGAAGGAAGAGGAGGTAGGAACTATTTTTCCATTTCTAATGTGCATAACAGAGTTTGCCTGTCTCTCAGTGCATGACTCAGAATATCAGATAAAAAGAGTTAAACTGCTTTTACGCTAACCACCATATAACTGCTGTGCCAAAGTACCTTTTAAAAAAAGCTACACAATAGGCAGGCAGCTCCGTAATCACTGCTGCTTTCCATGTCAATCAGTATTATCCCATTGTTTCCTTGTGGTCCCTTACCTACCTGGTTTATCTAAGTGAAAGAAAACAGACCATGTGCAATTTGGGCTAGGATTGACTCTTAAAGTGTTCAGGCAGGCAGTGTTTAACTTTCGGGAGCTCTGCATCTCTAAGCCTTTCCTGAACAGAAATAACAAATAATTACTAAATACTGTAGGCATTATGGAGGGGATTAATTATAAAGGAAAACCAGGTAGGGTCAAGGGAACCACTTTTTAAGGAAAAAAAGACCTGAATAAGAAATGTGCACATATAAGAAAGGCAGATAAAGTTGTCTTTGTTACACAAACAGACCTATTGCATTTTTTAAGCTACAGTAACTTTAATATTTGGTCAGAACACAATCTGAATACATGCCCCAGAGCATTAGAGCATATTGTATGTATTAAGTTTAATTATCTTTCACCTCCATGTCCACTAACAGAACTATGCAGTGACCAGCTGCTTCCCATTATGAAGATATTACTCAGAGCTGGTGATGTCACGCACATCATTTGTCACCACAGGAGCATGAGAAGGTGCAGTAAATCCACAATTTATCTTACCAAACTTAAGATTAGCAATGTATCACCTTACAAACTCTGCACATTCCAAGGAATTAGGCTTACTGAAGCCCAACTTTCTTCTCCGATGAGAACCATCAAAAGACATTTTCCTACACTGATTGCCTCTGCTGATACTTCACAGACACAGTGATGTGGTGAAGTGGAAGTATATTTTTGATTTCGTGAGACCTAATTCCCCTACAATATGCAAAAGGCATTTGAAGGATAGGTGGCAGAAAGGAAACCATGCTTACAGCATTCATCCCAAGATCTAATGTACAAAGCAAGCTTCTCTTGCTTGCTCTCCAGGGACCAAGCTCCAAGCAGCAACCTAGCCCATGAAGGCAGAGTGCCTTACCAGAGAAGAGCAAACTGTTTTACAGCCCTTGATTTGGGGTTGGCTGCCTGGGGGTTCATTCATATTCAAGTCTTCCCCTCTCAAGGAAGTCTTGCTTGGCAACTCCCCAAAGTGATGCCATCTGTACCATCCTGATCATTGTGCTCTCCTGAGAGCATTCTGCATGGATCAAGTTAACAGTGCTTCTGGGAGTGCTCTGCTCATCTCCTTCAGACTATCTACACAACCTGTAAACAGCTTTGGCTTAAGAGCTTCATATAGCCTCATTTTCACCTTGCCACCTAGACACAATGTCTGTGTTCAGCAGGTCACCTTCAAGCAGTCTGCCATTAGCAAGCCCTTTTTTCCTGTGAAAGTAAATAATTTGGTATTCATAACTTATTTTTGATCAGTTAAAATGGTCAATTTTCTCTTTATGTTGATTTTGCTCCATAGTAAATCAATTTTCCCATAAGCAAACAGGGATTACACTGGATTCCCCATGTCAGCCAAGGAACATGGGATCAGATGGGGAGCAATGTGTGAAGGGGAAGCACTGCAGATAAGCTGTGCTCCAGCAGAATTGAACAGTCAGTAGCAAATGGTTCCAAACAGCCTCTTGGCTTACTTTAAGCAGTGGGATGCTCATAATTACTCATGGGCTTTCTTCTCTAGAATAAATAAACACAAGGAAAATAGGAGGAATGGAGGCTTTCCAAATGAGATAAAAGATGGGGGAAACTTATGCAAAAATAAAGTATTTCCTTATGTTACTTTACTGTACTTCAAATAAAAACATGTCAAACGGATTTTTGGTGGTACAATTACCAATAGCCAGAAACTGGGGGAAGAAAAAACAAAACAAAACAACAATTCCAGAACAAAATGCCAAAACACCCAAACAATATGGTGTGCATAATAAATGTATTCCAGTATTTTGTGACAGTTAAGAAGGTGATACATAAAGCACAAGCTTTGCACTCTGTGATTCCATTTATTTGCTCATTTTGTTCATTTGGGACATTCATCCTCTCACACCCTGTTAAAAAGCATTATTTTTGTTTAAGTGCTGAGCAGATTTTAATCATTATCTTCATCCTTGGTCTCAATTAAAGTCTAATATAGAGGAGGCACTTGAATGACCTAAGAGGGACACTCAACCCTGAATAGTGTGTCAAAGGCACTTGGAGTTTCTGCCACATTTCCTCTGGCCGTTGAAATCTCTCTCCTCTTTTCCTGTTGTAACCTGACTGTGTTTATTCCTAGCACTTTAATGTCCCCTGGTGTGAAGTCTCCTTGAGTAACACTCACATGATAGAAAGTGTGATTAACTCTGCAGGTGCTTTTCAGGTCAATGAAAAAACCTACTTGTTACACTAATATGTAATACTTCTTTAGAGACGTTTCCAGTGGTTCTACATATCGGCATTCCCAGAGTACCTTTTCCCTTTCACTTTTGCTGCTCTCCTATGTCTTGAGAATAAAAACACACAGTTTTTTCTGGGTACAAGCCCAATTAATCCTTTAGAGTATGTTTCACACACCTTTATTCTGATTGGTCATTCACATAATTTAAATGATAAATATTTTCCTCTTGATGAAAATGCAATGTTTCTGTAGTAAAGACTATAAAAATAAAGTAGAAAGGAATAAAATTGAGAAAACTCTATGATTTTCTTCAGAGTATGCCTTACTATACTTCTCTTGATGATGGGCTTGTTATTGAAACACAATGCATAAAACAGGTTAGGAAGCTGTGATAGCTGAAAAGATGCTTTCTTGAAGATACCTTGTAACCTTGAGGGTTTGCAAAACCTGTGAGAAACTGCAGTTTTTACTGACTTTTTGTATGTTCTTTTACTGCCAGATGTTAAGCCAGTAATGAGTTCAGAGCATGGGTAAACCTGTTGCATACTGCTGTGCTGCTGGGCTGCTGAACTCTTCCATCGGCTACTTGTGGTGGGGCAGAGGAACAAGAGCACATGGAGTACACCTTTGCACTACAAAGCTTCCATCTGGAGTGTGATAAGCTTTAGTCACAAATTATAGATGCTCAAGTAGTTTTTCCTAAAATGAGTGACTGTCTTCAGGTCATAATACAAGTGGCTAACTTTAAAACTTTTGCAGATGTACCCTACAATCAGTTAGCAGGAATTCAGTATTAATTAAAAAAAAAAAAAAAAAAAAAAAAAGAAGCTGTGTGTTCTGTTAGTTATGTCTTGGATGATTTGAGTCATCTGTTTATTGGTGTATTGGATCAGTGGCTATGCAATGAAGTGCAGAAAAAGGAAGGTTTAATAGGTAGTGGGACAGCCCAGTTAAAACAAAATGAGACTGCCAGATGGCTGTCAGTGGCTCTAAGCCTCTGGTAATGAAGAGGCCACAGAAGAAGTATACACATGAGAGCTGGCAGAGTCTTCTGGTCAGCTGACTTCTTAAAGTCTTCAGCACTGCTTAATGCATAGTCTTTTTTCAGAATATAATCAAATATACCTTGATTTCCTACTTGATCTGATTTTTCTTCCTTAACATTACAAAAATACTACACAACCAGGACAATGAGGGATGTGTTTACAATTCAGTCAGCATATGATGATCTGCAGCCGGCAATAATTCATAAGCCATGCCTCATCTATTTTATGGTGGAAAGACACTGAAGCTTAAAGGACTTTTCCATAGCCAAGGCAGACTCCAGAGGAAATTCCTAAATCTCATCCCACCCTTAATTTTCTCAAATAATCCCTAAGTCTTCTCCTCTGTATAGGAATTGATGACCTCTTGAGGTATCTGAATGAGTAGAAGAAGGAAAAGCCATCATGCCAGCCCTCCCCCTGATAAGCCCATCACATGGAAAAATGACTGAGACTAATTGGAATCTGAATATAGTGATTGGAATCTGAATATAGTGATTGACTTTTGTTGCAATCTGTGTTCTGAAGAAAAAGAGTCTTAATGCTCTGTCTTCAAAGACTTGGGAGTCTTGAGCTAACATAATTCTGGAAGGTAAATTTAACCTTATGTCTCGGTGTTATGGGGTCTCTAGATCAAAATTTCCATATTTTTTTCTGTCATCAAAAAGTAAGTCTGGGATTGCAGTTTCAGGATTGCAACCATTTACTCTAACAGGTGTTGTGTCTAAAAGTGAAATTTTGCTGAGCTATTATTAGATTTGGAACTATAACTTCTGTTTTGGGAAAGCCTGTTCTATACATTAATGATCAAGAGGAGAGCCCATCAGAGAGAGAAGCACTTCAGTGTTGACTTGCCTTGTACATCTCTGCCTGTGAAGAAACTGATACTCAGTGCTGTCAAAAGCACAAGCCTGGGCAAAGTGACCTGATGTGAACTGACAGCTCCTGTGTTCCACTGAAATCAGGTCAAAAGACAAGTGTGTAGGAAAAGCAAAGGCAAATGGAAAAACAGAAAGGTTGATGTAATAATATTTCACTCTCTACTGTCTTAAAAAATACATGCCTGAGGCCACAAAAATGGTGGATGTTTTTTCTATACCTTTTGGTGAGCAGGATATGTTAGGCTACAAAGCTTTCTATTCTCTGATTTCACTAGGATTTTGGACAAGTTGTCAATGTCCAACTTCACTAAAAGCAGCTGGAGGCCACCACAAATTTTATTATCTTGAGGCTGAAGCATGCTGGCCAGACTCACACGGAAAAGTGTATCTTAATAACTATTCCGTAAATAAGTGGTAGACACCAATTCTCAGAATACTCCTGACTTTAAAGCAAATTTTCATCTTGGATGTGTCTGCCCTTCTGGTTTATTATTTTTCTCTATAAGAGCACAGTACATGGCGTGGGCTTTGACTAACTCTAAAAGAATTGCCACTTATGTACCACTCTCCGTGCTCATTTGTGCCAGGGAACTTTTCAATGTATGTAATTTTTTACTAAGAATTGTTCAGAATGTCTAAGTAATTTTGAAGGAAAACATCTCAAAAATCCATCATGTTTTTCAGGGCAATGAAATGTTTATTAGTGAAAGGAGGACCAAACTGAACGAAGGAAATGAATAGTTTTTCTGGCAGGATGTCAGGATGACCTGATGCCATTTGCTGAAATAACGGAAAGCGAAAGAACACTAAATTCAGCAGTGTCAAATTTGCCTTTTAAAAGTACCAACGCAAAAGTAAACCAAAACATTCTCAGTTGACTTCAGGTCACCGAGTTTTTCTGCTAGTCTTGAAATGTAACAAAACAACAGACTTAAAAGTACTTGAAAGATGTGCTTTAATCAGAGTGGCTGAATGCGCAAAGACGATCCAGATCCAAAGAAAAGTGGAGTAGAAACTATAATTTCCCTTTCACCTGACCAATTTTCTCAAACTCTCAGTCTAGAAAACAGCTATTTTACAGCCTGGATAATTCAAAACTGGTATGGAAGATTTTATCCAACTTTTCTCAGGATTTTTTTATTCTCTGATTTGAGACAAAGTGTGAGAAATTGCATCCCAAAAGGCAGTTTTGGGGAAATGATTATAACCTGCTGAAAGTTTAGAATGAGAATGCTTTCCAGTCATAACTATTCCACATCAGTCTTTAACACATTAACTAATGCATTATTAAACTACAGTTTATTGTATGAATTATGCATACATAATGTATAAATTTATATATTACTGTATATGTAATGTAGTAGCCAAATATTATGGAAAATGGTAAGCTTACTGGATAACAATAAGTGCAAACAAAATATATGGAGAAACAGAAAAGGTATTATACACTTATTAACAAGAACTCATCTTTACAAATGAAAGGCTCTGACATTTGCCCAGATCAAAAATCCAATTTTACAGCACTGGGAGATAAGGAATTAAATAGAGTGCAGATATCATCTAAACTGGTATTAAAAGGTTAGCAGTGCTTAGAATTGATTAGTTACCAAGACCAGACAGCCTGCATCCCAGGCTGTGTGAAGTATATTGGCCAGATGCTGCAGAAGCTTTAGCTGTCATCTTAGCAAACTCTCAGGGTAGGCAAGAGTTTCACAGATTGCAAAGTGGGGAAGCATAACACTGTTACAAGGTGGGCATCCTGGCATGTTACATAGCAGCAAAGTTAACAAAGCTCAGGAAAAGAAAACCACATCAAAACCCTTAAAAAAATACTTGGTAGATCACAGAGCATCATACCTAAGAGAACAAAAATGTCATGCAATTTAAGAATTAGGGATTGCTGGTCTGAGGAAGGAAAGGCCATGAATGGATAAGTTCTTTGAAAACTGAATGATGAGAGGACAAAGGGAGATGTCAGGATACAGTTCAGTATCATACACCAAATTTCAGAGTATGGTAGGTTATATAAAGATATCCAAGAAAGATCGCCCTCTCTCTCTAAGATTAATCTAAACTACTTCCTGCTTTTCTTCTTGGCTGTCATCAAGGCAGGGAAAAAAAAAGAAAACAACTTTTAAAAGGCAGACAAAAAGTTAACGCTGGTACACTGATGTGTCATTTTCATCTCTGAGAAATGTCATAGATGACAGTAGCAAAAGCAGCATGTGACTGCTGACAAAGATGAGTTCATTATTAGAATTAATAGAAAAAAAAATCAAAAGTCAGAAAGGGCTAAGGACTGCTTAGATATTTGATCGAAACTGGTAATGCAAACTCACGCTGAATACAGATACAAAGAATGTATTATAGCAAGTGAGTCTGTAAGTCTTCTCATGGCAAACTGTAGTTTTGCCATTATGGATTTACCATGAAAATGGGCAAAAAAAAAAAAGAAATATAAAAGAGCCTCAAACAAAGGAAAGCAAAAGGAGAGAGAAGAAGTTATTCTGCACCCTCAGTGAAATCAGGCAGCTCTTCGGTAATTAATATTTATTACTTATGGCACCTTTCATACATAGAAAATGCTGAACAAATGCCAACTGACCTGTACAACACCCCTAAAATACTGATATACATAATTTTGGATGTTACAGTAGAACTGGCAATGAAATGAAGCCCTGAAGATCCTCTGTGGGGAAAAGCATTGCACATGAGATGAAGCTGCCATGTAGGGACTGCATAGCATAAATGAGGAGACAATTTACACTGAAACAGAAGAGACAGAGGAAGACAAAGAGATAGGCAAACCTCCATGGAATATATAACTGAGATACTTATAGATGAAAGCAACAGAAAGGGATTTTGACATCTGGCTATATTTGAGTTTGAAAGTAACCACATTCACATTGAGTGCAGCACTTAGAGGCAAAGCCCCAACAGAAAATAGAAAATGTTGCCTCCCTACTAGCACATAGAATCATAAAACGTCCTGACAAGGAAGGAACTCACAACAACCTATGAGGCTAACTCCTGACTCCATACAAGGCAAGTTAAACAATACATCAAACACTTATTGAACAACAACAGGCTTTCTGCCATAACCACCCCCAAGGACCTAGTTCCAGTGCTTGACCACATTCATAATCAAGAACTTTTTTTCACAATTACCAATTAAGAACTTCTTAAATAATTACCAATATGAACATGTCTGGGTTGACGAAAAACTCAGCATGAGCCAGCAGTGTGCACATGCAGCCCAGACAGCAACTGTGTCCTGGGCTGCATCAAGAGCAGTGCGGCCAGCAGGGCAAGGGAGGAGATTCTCCCCCTTTACTCTGCTCTCATCAGACCCCACCTGGAGTACTGTGTGCAGTTCTGGAACCCCCAGCACAAGAAGGACATGGAACTGTTGGAGAGAGTCCAGAGGAGGGGCACGAAGATGATCAGAGGGCTGGAGCACCTCTGCTATGAAGACAGGCTGAGAGAGTTGGGGCTTTTAAGCCTGGAGAAGAGGAGGCTTTGAGAAGACCTTATAGTAGCCTTCCAATATCTGAAGAGGGCCTACAGGAAGGCTGAGGAGGGACTATGCACCAGATCTTGTAATGACAGGATGAGGGTAATGGATTCAAACTGGAAGAGAGGAGATTTAAACTGGATGTGAGGAGGAAGTTCTTTACAGTGAGGGTGGTGAGACACCAGAACAGGTTGCCCAGGGAGGTTGTGGCTGCTCCCTCCCTGGAGGTGTTCAAGGCCAGGTTGGATGAGGCCTTGAGCGACCTAGTGGGAGGTGTCCCTACCTATGGTGGGGGGCTGGAACTGGATGATCTTTGAGGTCCCTTCAAATCTATGGGATCCATAGGTCTTCAAACCATTTTATGATTCTATGCAGTTCTACGGTCTTGTCTTATATCCTGTAGCTGGATATCAGTGAGATCAACACTGCCATCTCATGATGGAGTTGTAGAGAGAGATGTTTTCTCTTAGCCTTCTCTTCTCTAAAATGAACAGATCTCTTTTCCTCAGCTACTCCTCTTAAGCCTTTCCCTCTAGACCCTTCACCATTTTTGTTGTCTCCCTTTGGACACATTCTTGACTCACACTGCACTCTCCTTCAACCAAAACCCCCAGACTCCTTTCTGCAGGGCTGTACTCCAGCCTTTTGTCCTAAATTCACAAGTACATCCAGGATTACTCCATCTCAAGTGCAGAATCTGGCCTTTGTCCTGGTGATTGCCATTATGGCTGGTGATTGCCCAGCACTCTAATCCAGATATCTATGTTAGGCTTCTCTACCCTTGAGGGAATCGACAGCTCATCCATTGAAGAGAACTGACTCCTCAGGAGCAGATGATTTTCCTTGTTTCTTTTAATCAGGAGCATGGGGTTAAGGAAGGATACTGAGAATCAGCTCACAGCCTCCACCAGCTAAACCCTCTGCTTGAGACTGATTCATTATAAATCAGCTTTATTGCAGCTTAGTTTACCCTCCTGTAAACCAGGTAATTCAGAGCCAGATTGTCAGCTGTGAGCTGGCACAGTTCCACTCACTTTCCAGTATCAGAAGGGGACATATTTGGTCAAAATTAAGCACCATGCATCGCCAGTGAGGGAGTGGTTTATATCATGATCCAGCTCATCACACCCACATCTAAACAGAGGAGTGTAGATGTGACAGAATGCTGTCCTGATCCAGATGTTGCACATCTTTTAAGACAAAATGGCAATGCAGCTTCAAGAGAGGATCTGTCATACACCTGGCACATGGATTGTGTCTATAAGGCAATCACCCTTATAAAAAAAATTATCTACCTCATAGAAGCAATGAAGTTTTACTAACCTCAGCTAATCAGGCCTTTACTCTTTATAACAAAGTCTGATATGTCCAGGCTGGTATGTCCAGGCTTGTCTGTGAAACGTTTGTTTGAAAATGCTATTTTTACTGTTGTTAGAACAAACGATCCCCTGCAATGCCCTCCCAAACTATGTGTATGAAGTGAAATTACAAAATCAAACAAAGAACAACCTCTTGAAGTTCAATTTATGGAGTCACGGAGGAAGTAAATATCCACAAGACTAACAAGAAAGCTTCACTTTATTAATATCAACAGGGTATATGAACGGGATGGCCTTCATCTTCTTCTGTCCAATGAATATAACTTCAATATCTTTCTCAGGTCAATAATTTCTAGCCCAGGATATTCCTTGGCAGAACCTTAAGATATCCTGCTTCAAGAGAGGAGCAGAAACAAGTGCCTCTTTTGCATGACCTGCCACTTGGTCTTCACCGAGAAAAAGGATCAGTGGTTTAGTTTTTTAAATTTCCCCCAAGAGTTTTAGCTTTTCCACACAGTTAAAATACAGATTATATAGCTACTACAAGAGGAAACTAATATGCAACATTAATAATAGGTGATGTTTTCAGAATGCAAAAATAGAATACCTTCACAAATCCTTCCACATATTTCTGAAAGGACCTCAACAATTCATGGATGGTACAAGAGATCTGTACAAATCTTACCTGTCACAAGCTGTTGCCCAGCAAGTCCTACTGGAACCATACCCAGGTTATTCATTGCTGTAGCCCAAGCCGTTGGATCAGTGACTGACATGTTAAGTTGTGTGGTATCTATAGCTATACTTCCCAAACCATCAGCTGCTGCAAGAAAAGAAACACAATGCAAGTAGAAAAGTCTGAGATTATTTTCTTACCCAAACCCTCCAGTGAGAATGAGCTGTCACAAGCACTGTTTATTTGCAGTTTGTTTTGCTTCTGAATTATGATGAATCTCTTAGACCATTGATAATAGTGCTTGGTATTATATAGCAAAACATAAAGACATTGTCACTACACAGGCATGCAATGAAACAAGAGTGATTCAGGCTAGTTATAGGGAAAACCTTTTCATCACGAGGACAGCAGTAGAACAAGCTATGGAGATACCAAGTTTCAAGACTCAAATAGGTAGAGCCTTGAACAACTGGTCTGAACCTATGGCTGGCCTTGCCTTGGGCAGGTGGTTGGACTGAAGACCTCCCACAGCTTCTCCCAACCAGAACGAATTTCCCTGAAATTCTCTGATATAATTTAATTATCTCTAATTTGTGGCAATTTGTTAGAAAACTGTGACAACCAAACACACTCCATGAAAAGACCCATTTTCCATGAGGATCAATGCTTTTGGTAAAGATTTAAGAAGACATTAGGCCTTAACTAGAAAGAAGTCAAATCAAATTGATTCATTCTGGGAGATACCAAGTTTTGTTGTAAAAACAAGAGAATTATCATGAATATAGAGGGTTGAATAATTAAGGGATGGTACCTTTCTGATACTGAAGTCCCCAACAGCAGGTTTGATTGTACATTGGAATGGGCTGCCCAGGGAGGTGGTGGAGTCACCACCTCTGGAGGTGTTCAAGAAAGGACTGGATGGAGCACTTAGTGTCATGGTCTAGTAGATTGGATAGGGCTGAGTGATAGGTTGGACAGGATGATCTTGGAGGTCTCTTCCAACCTGGCTTATTCTATTCTATTCTATTCTATTCTATTCTATTCTATTCTATTCTATTCTATTCTATTCTATTCTATTCTATTCTATTCTATTCTATTCTATTCTATTCTATTCTATTCTATTCTATTCGTTCTTCTCTCCTCCCCAGTCACAGCTGAAATCAGCACTTTCCAGCTGTTTTCTTATGACCTTTGAAGACTTGAGATATTTACCAGCAGCCATTGCTTTTCCCCAGTTCCTTTTGTTCCTGTTAGACTTCTTCAGATAGGAATAATTTGTTACTGTATTAGCAGCATCTTGAGATGGGACATCATCAAACGCAGGATCCACACACAACTCATTAGTCTCTGAAAGAGAAGAGACAAAATCAGCTACCAAGTGCCACAATCTGAACAGACAGCTTTGGGAATCCACTTGAAGCTCTTGCCCAGTCTGACTGGATTGCCAGTCCCAGCCTCCTTGCACACATTTAGTGGCTGCTGTAGAGGTGTTTCAGTGAATGTGCATCCTTGCCTGCTGAACAAACAGTGCCATGTATGAACCTGTCAGGCCACTTAAAAGCCTTTCACAAATTAGGTCTTATCAGTAGCTACACAGCATCCCCAGCATGAAGGCATCAGCTGAAAGAACATATTAGGGAATTAATATGATTTCCTTTTTTTTTTTTTTTTTTTAATCTTAACAATTAACTGATGTTGCAAGTTCCAAGGAAACAGCCTCCTGTTCTGAGCTGAAAGGAGGGGAAAAAAATTATCCTGAAATGATTTAGAGAATGGAGTGTACAGAGATGTGGAATAGTAAGAAAGGCTAACAAAACTGAGAAGGATGCCTGCTCCTTAACTAACACTGTATCTTTGCCTCATGAAGGTTAGTTATCTGGAAGCCAAGGTCAGCTTTGGCCTAAACTGCATTGTTTTCATCAAGTATTTGTCAGAGCATGAATTTTACAGAAAAGTAACTTCTTATTGTTGCTATTGATGTTCATGAAGCTCACCACAACAGCACATCACTGGTTAAAAGAAGGACACCAAAGAGGTAAGAGATGTAAGCAAAGGATGTGAGCTCTCAGCACTCACAGCAAAGTGAGGAAACATGAGGGTGAGGATGATCAAAGGGATATGTCCCTCTTAGTTTCTGTGCACTATGGGCAAAAGGGGGCTGTGGTTGTTTTTTGACTGGCCAGTAGCCTAAGTGGTCTGACCTATAACTACAACTAAGTGCTTAAGAGGTGTTCAGGGAGGTTGTTAATGCTGTGCAGGTGCTTCTCAGTGACTTGTTCAGCCCTAAGATATTTGTCCTGTCTTTAAAAAAAAGAAATTGAAATATTTAAGAGCTTTCCAGCATGCAAACCTTAAGACTTCATCTTTAGAAACAACACAACTAACGTGATTACACTACATTTTAGCTTAGAACTAGCCAGAAAGTTTTCTATTGCAGTTTCCTGTCACTGTACAGATCACTTCCCAGGAACATGATCTCTTCATAGGAACATGATCACATCAACAACTGCAAAAGTGAAGAAAGACTCAGCATCAGCCAGTGCTGTACATTTTTAAAGTATGTTGTAATTTTCAAATAACCAGTACAGCAGCAGGTTCAAAAGCATTTTGTTCAAATCTACAGTGGGTCTATTTAAAAGTCAATATTTATCAACTCTTAATACTTGAATTTGCAATTCCAATTCTTATTTGACCTCCACTATTCATTATACATAACATAAAATAATCTTATGATAAAGCTAGCTTTTCAATAACATCTATAAACTCCAAACAAACATTGAATGAACATCCTCTGCAGGGGATATGACTAACATAAGACAAGCCACATGAGATTTATGTCAGGTTTTTAAAACCTGGGTGTTTCCTGCTCAGCTTTTTAAAGTTGTACTTAGCTCTTTCCACTGAAGCTATAAACTTCTGACCACAAACATCTATTTCAAGGTTAGAGTTGGCTGAATTATTCCTTGTCAATAAGTTATTTCTCACACGGTGCATCCCCTCCCCTTGCTCTTTATATGAATCATTCCCAAATCAATCCGGATTTACAAATAGATGCTGAATAGCCAAGATGAGAGTGGTTCACTTCTTCCTGTGACTGGGAGCCTTGTGGCCTTGAGATAGGAAGGCATGTCTGAAAACCAATAGCAATTAAATGCCTCTTCACACCTTGCTGTGTGCTTGTTACTCGTCATAAGGGTGATGAAATCAGGTGTCAAAGTCTCTCTGCCTTGCCAACTATGCTCCAAGTGACATAATGAGGTCTGCTGCCAAACTCTATGCTTTCTTCACAACAAATCCACATTGCAGTTGTACCAGCTTTGCCAGAAATGGGAACTGGTTCATAAAGAATCAGATATTGGACTAGATAAAGGCACCTCAGCCTATTGAGAATTAATAGATTACTTCTTTGGTGTTTGACTTCTCTTAGATTGTCCACCTGTTTCAGATTTTGGTATATGTTCATGAATTAGCCACATGCATTTGCTGAAGTCCTTGCAAAGGAGGAAAAAACATATCGTAAGTATAAAGCAGAATCAATAGGCTGGGGACAGAGTGGCTGGAGAGCAGCCAAGGAGAGAGGGATGTGGGAGTGCTGGTAGATACTAGGCTGAACATGAGCCAGTAGTGTGCTCAGGTGGACAGGAAAGAAAATGGCATCCTGGCCTGTATCAGGAATAGTGTGGCCAGGAGGACAAGGGAGGTTATCCTTCCCCTGTACTTGGCACTGGTCAGGCCACATCTTGAGTACTGTGTCCAATTCTAGGCCCCTCAATTCAAGAGAAATACTGAGGTACTGGAACGTGTCCAGAGACGGGCAAAGAAGCTGGTGAGGGGCATGGAGAGGCTGAGGGAGCTGGAGTTGTCTAGCCTGGAGAAGAGGAGGCTCAGGGGTGACCTCATTACTGTCTACAACTACCTAAATGGAGCCAAGTGGGTGTTGGTCTCTTCTCCCAGGCAACCAGCAAGAGAACAAGGGGGGACAGTCTCAAGTTGTGCCGGGGGAGGTATAGGCTGGATATTAGGGAGAAGTTCTTCACAGAGAGAGTGATTTGCCATTGGAATAGGCTGCCCAGGGCAGTAGTGGAGTCACTGTCCCTGGAGATTGTGGTGGTTTTGCAGTTACCTGCCCCCTCACCTTTTGAAATAAACCCCGGCTAGGACTCAGAATACTGAAGTTGATAAATGAAGCTTTATATTTACAGCAACACACAATATACAAGCAGATATTTACAATGTATAACAGATATTTACAAATATATACAGTGAAAAGGTAATACAGAA
>VWZI01018595.1:328444-380742 GCA_013396835.1 Psilopogon haemacephalus
AAGAGAAGATAGACAAGAACTGTCCATCAGCCACTACGCCATTTCTTCTTGACTATGTTAGGAAAGCTGGGAGTAGCAACAATGAACATGAAACTTTTGTGCCATAGTTACCCTCCATGGAACACATGAGAAAAAATATCTCCAGTGTGACTCTGAGGATGTTTTTTATTAATAATATTGTATGCAATGTTTCAAGAAGATGAATTTTATCATATTTTTGCATGATTAGTGATACGCTAACATGCAGAAAACCTCATGTAAGTTCTGAAATTAAAAAAAAAAAAAAAAAGAACACACATTTCTTGGGAAAAAAAAAAAAGAAATTTACTGATTCAATTTAAAAAAATACATAAAGTTCCAGAGTAGGTTTAAAAAGCATCATATTTTCTGGGATGAGACCCTAATTTAGGCATCTAACATATGTTTCAGCCACCTACAGCTCCACTGAAGCAAGATTAGCTGTTTTCCAGGATCTCCAGAGAGCCAGGCTGTTAACCTGGCTTTGTCTGTCACATATCCCTCTTATATAAAGCCTTTGAAATTAGAGATTGATTCTGCACAAACTGGCACTTTCCTAAAGAAAACAGCCTGATTAGGCACAAGATAAGCAGAGTCCTACCCTTAGAGGCTAAAAGATCATTCTGGTTATGCGCTTATTTATATAATTCTTCTGCCCCCTTTTTATTTTTTCTCCTCATTTTCTTTTTTTTTTCTCTTATTTTCTCTTCTTTTCTTTTTCTTTTTGTTTCTCTTCTTTTCTTTTTTTTTTCCTTTTTTCTTTTCTTTTCTTTTCTTTTCTTTTCTTTTCTTTTCTTTTCTTTTCTTTTCTTTTCTTTTATTTTATTTTATTTTCTTTTCTTTTCTTTTTTTCTTTTTTCTTTTCTCCTTTCCTTTTTCTTATGAATGAATTATAACACCTTTGTTCATTCCTGATTATGCTATTAAAAAATTATGCTGTCATCTCATGAACTCATAAAACATATGCTGCAGCATCAGGAGATGCTAACAAACTACTCCAAGCAATGCTACAGGCTTGGGGGAGTGTGGCTGGAAAACTGTCTATGTGAGAGACCTGAAGGTTCTAATCAGCAAGCAACTAAGTATGAACAAGCAATGTGCCTGTGGCTGAGAAAGCCAATGGCATCCTGGCTTGTTTTAGAAAGGCTGTGTCCAGCAGGAGTAGGGAGGTGATTGTCCCCTAGAACTCAGCTCTGCTGAGGCCACACCTCAAGTATTGTGTTCAGTTTTGGGCACCTCAATAAAAGAGAGATGTTGAGGTACTGGAGTGAGTGCATAGGAGGCCAATGAAGCTGGTTAAGGGCCTGGAGAATAAATATTATGAAGAGCAACTGAAGGAGCTGGGGCTGTTTAGATTGAAAAAGAGGAGGCTGAAGGGAGACCTCATTGCTGTCTACAGCTAACTAAAAGGATGTTGTGGAGAGCCTGGTGCTTGTCTCTTCTCAGAGGTAATTAGTGATGGAACAGAAGGGAATGGCCTCAAGCTGTGACTGCATAGGTTTAGATTGGACATTAGGATTTTATTTTTTATTTCACATAAAGAGTGGTCAGGCATTGAAATGGTCTGCCCAAGGAGGTAGTTGAGTAACCAAACCTGGATGTGTTTAAAAGTTGTTTGGGTGTGCTGCTTGGGGATATGGTTTAAGCTGAACCATGTAGAGCAGGGATATTGGTTGGACTTGGTGATCCTGAGGGTCTTTTCAAACCCAAATGTTTCTGAGATTCTGTGATTGCACTTCTCACTATGTACACTGAATATGTGGGGTTTTTTGGGTAAAGCTACAAAGCACTTTGTCCCAAATTTTTCACTGTAAAACAGTTAGCAAGTAAATGATGACCATATTGGTAAGACTAAGACAACTCAGAGAAAGACCACAATATCTTTACAGTATCTCTCTAAAAGTAACAAAGCCAATTTGCACAAAATGCATTTTCTGGAAGAACTGCTTATTTGAGATGCTGCATTACTTAAATCTTCTGCCCCATCACTTCTTGAACATAACACGTGGTATGTGCAAAGGCCAGATTTCTCTTGGAAAGCAGAACACTGGAAGACTTCAGCAGTGAAGAAAAAAAAAACCACCAAAAAACAAAGGCCTTCAAGATAAACAGGTGTTCTCTTGCGATGTTCCTTGAAAGGTCACCTGCTAATATTTCATGCTTAATCCCAGACTTCATTGGCATCTTGGAGCAAAGATGTAAGAGGTTACAAATGTGCTTTTTCTTTTGTGTGCATTTTAGCGGCTGCAGTCTGAATATGCTGAAGTCTATAAATAACAGAATCTGGAGGCACATTAAGCAAAGCATTACAGAAGTCCAGCTTAGTGATTGAAAAAGCATATGCAGTTCCAAAATCATCTGTAAGGGAAAAAAAACAACTTTGCAGGCTAGCAATGCAGCACAGCCTTGATAAAAACAGGTCTGATTATTCCTTGAACACAAAACACTGTTGTGAATTGATGATTGTGTGTCGGTTTCTTACAGTGCCAAGATGGCTTGCAATTGTGAATAACTTGCTTCCCATTTTAGAAGGCAGTGATGTGCTGGCTAAATCTGTCCTTTACATCTCTTCATTTCAAGAATTTAAACTTAACAATAAGTTACTCAGAAATATTCTAATTACTTACAGCGGTATTTTAATAATAGCCTTTGTACCACATTATTTTCTACTAAAGGCCACCAATGCCTTTAGAAACATGACAACCCACACCACTGTATTTCAGATAGAGCACCCAAGGCAGGTCTTGAGCAAACACACAGGCTGAATAATGAAATGAGATGTGCTGGAATGCTTCCTCAATGTCATAAACCAGGCTTTAAGTGGACCAGGCATAAAGCAGGCATAAAGTGGACCAGTCATTTTGTGGACTGTACATGTTATTTATTTTCTATCTTGGCTTGAGGAAATGCCTATGTAAATGTATCACAATTGTCAAATACCTTCTCCCACTTTACTGTACATGTTTACTAGAGTTGCTTCAAACAGTTCCAATATGAATGGTTGTACCTTTGGAGTACTTTTAAGAAAAACAGATGAAGAAAAAGAGAAAACAACCACACCAACCACCCCTCCCCCTGCCCCAAAACAAAGAAACCTGAGACACAATTCCAGAAAGTTCATTTTAGCTTCTGGCGAATCTAAAGTGAAATCACTCCCATGCCACCTCTTGAAAAAATGGACAACTGGATGGGCAAGCCCTCTTTGTGGCAGAGGCTTGGGGGCCAGTATCACACAGCCCACCAGAGGCAGGGAATCTTGTTACTGAATTTCCACATGAATACAGAGTGGTCTTTCCCAGTTCCAGAATACCAGGAGACAGCTGAGTTTTACATGGCAACATTTATGTGTTGAAAATTATTTAAAGTAACGTTTTAGAAGTTTCTAGAATGGATTAATTATAATTTTTCTTCTTCGAAGCCTGTATAATTGAAGTCCTGGAGTTAAAGCAGCCAGCTTCTTCAGGCAGAGACTCATGGGTAAAAAGGAATAAAATCCTTGTCAAGCCAACTATTTTCATATTTTTAAAGTACTCTTTTATCACTGGACCAAATTGCAACAAGAGATGACATCTAAGTGTCCTTGGTTAAGTACCTGGGTAATGTGCAGAGCACATTTTTTTGCAGAGTACTGAAGCGATCTAAAGTCGTATTGATCAAAATTGTAAGCAGGATTTTCTCAGTGATGGTTGGTAAGCAAAACTCTAGGGAAAAAAAAAAACACTTTTAGGCTTGGTTTGTGTTTTTGTTTGGGTTTGTTTGTTTTTTTTTTAATTCAAGGATTTTGGTGAAAAATTTCTTAAGGGAAAAAAAAAATCACTCTCTTCTCTCTGCTTACATCTGTCCTCACTCTCAAAGCTGCCACCCTTTCTTAGCACATCACGCTTAAAATCTTTTCTCCAGCTACAAGCTCTAAATAGGTAGTGTGTTCCCTTGTCTCATTTATCTTGTATTCCTTCCATTTTTCTTAGTATATCTCCTGTTCTTCTCCATTTACCTCACAACACACTTTTCTTTGTCTGGTTGTTGGTTTGTTTGATTTGTCTGTTTGTTGTTTTTTTTTTTTCCCTGTTGCTGTTGTTGTTTCCATCCATTGATTCTATGCTTCCCCTTACAATAAAGTCACATCTCTTGCCTTAGTCTGTCATGGGTCATTCCCTCATCCAAATATATTTTCACAACCATTGTTTGTTAAGCTGTGCCATTTTATTAGGTGAAGTTCAGTCAGTGCAGACTTTGATGCTTGAGCTTTCCTGATGCCATCATTGACAATAGGGAAAACCAGATACTTCTGACAGTCTGTTTGTGACTCCTACCTCTCTAGGCAATGAAACAACTCAGAGTCCTGCTTCTCTGGCTGGAGGTCTATGCAGCAGTTTTGGGTATGGGCATCTGCTTTCCCAGACACTCATGGAATGAGATGAGCTGGGCTGAGTGAACTGTGCCTTTGGAGCCCAACTACCAATCATCTCCCTGCATGCCATATGAATTCCAGCAAGACACTGAGTCCCAAGGGACTCAGCTCCCACTCCTGTTCTTCACCTGCCTGATAATTCCAGCATAGCAAACCTCAGGGGAATAGAAATCACGAGTAAATTTTAACTAAATCATGATAATGTCTGTAGATATAGATACATATGGAGATTTAGAGAGAGAGATGGTTTGCTTTCTGATTTTTTGCCTTGCCCATCCCCAGTGAATATGCCAACATACAACTATTAGTGTTTGACAACAGGAGCTGCCCACTCAAACATATTTCCTGCAGCTGTGATGCCCTGTATCTGCTTGTTCTCTGGAGAGAGAATTCATCTTCGATCTTTTCTTCCTACTTCAAATTTATTCTATCTACTCAATACCGTTTCCTTACCTGACACTTAACTCCTTTCCTCCTTGTAGATCCCATTTTAAGGACCAGTGTAGGCCACACACCTCTTTCAGCTACCAGAGCCTCCAATTTCTGCCCACTATCTCTGGCCAGGCTGCTACCAGCTTTCTTTATTCTTCATGCAAGGCTGCTACCAGCTTTCTTTATTCTTCATGCAATGCTTGGAGGCAGCATCTAATTTGCTTAGGAAGTAAGAACAGCTACAGGGAGTTTCCCTGCCTTTTCCCTTTTCCTAGGTTGTTTACTGCGGGTAAAGGAGGGGAACAAAGATTTTCCACCTTCCACAGGATGGAACAGAGTTTCCAGGCTCCTCCTGCTCCCTCAGATCTGTTAGCTTTCAGCAGAGGTTGAATGAAGTTGCTAAGCAGAGGCAGAAATTTTGCCTGCTTTATGAACAATTGTGCATGGGATGGCTACCAAGTTACAGTAGGAATATCACATACTCTGTGGGTGTGGTCTTCTTAACAGGACACTTAGCTTCTTGCTTTCCCACTAAATAAGAAGCAATCCCATATTTAACACAAGGTTGGATCAGGAGAATAGCAGTTACTGTGCATCAATTATGATCAGGCAACAAAAAATATTTTGAGTCTTCTCCATCGTAACTAGCTTTCAGGAGACAGAGCAGAGCAGGCATGAGCAGTAGATCATGGTGAATACAATGATGCTAAAAATTCTCCCTCCAGGTAGTCCTGCTGTAACTTTACCCAGCCAACAACTCTTCCATTCTGCTTTCCCTGAAGTGCTTTCTCCAATTTCAATTATAATTCTTCAGGGCAGGAAATCATGTGGATTTTCCCTCAGGCAGGGCTAAAATCTACTGGAAGCCTCAATGCCCCTTGTACTGTAATTGGACTGATGCTGGCTTTAGCCAGGGGCCCCTCAGGCGGGAATGTCAGTGAAGCAGTGATGCTCTGAGATCCAGGGGCAAGCCACCTCACTGCCAGGCTTCTGCATGGTACCTCACGCAGCCAGATTTTCCAGCCTTTTGAGACATTTAAGGTGCTACTGTGGTATAAAAGTAGGAATACTGATGATGGCAGTATCTTCCTCTTTCCACATGCAGGCCCTCCACTTCTTTCACATAGTTAATAATCCTTTCACCTGCAGCTTTCCAAACTGTTGTAGGTTTGTTTGTCTTATTTGAATCATAAGCACTTCAGGGCAGAGAATTTCCCTTTATTTATGTTGGTAGAGTACAATGTAAATTTACTGCGCTGTGTAAATATTTTCTAATAACAAGGGCAGTAACAAGAATAATGTATTTACTTTACTTTTACTTTACTGCAATACAGCATTTCCAGTCTTCAAAATACAATCAGAAACAACCCAAAGTCAACAAGACAACCAAAAGATTTGCAGAACCTTTAGCTACAAAGCAGAAGCCCTGAAGTCACTGTGCGAAACGTTGGTAAATTAGTTACTTATATTCATAAATAGCAATTGCTACTTAAGGAAAAATCCTTGCAAATTAGCCCTCAGGAAAATATAAAGCAGAATGTAACCAGTGTAAACCAGCATAGCACTGCTTCACATGTGTATTATAAGGGTCACAAATAGCCTTCTGGTTACTTTTTAAACAAATGCAATGTTAATACTTTCTCTGCAACATTATGAATAAAGCATTTGTCCTTTAGCTACAAATATGGTAACTGATGGCTTTTGACTTTTTGTTTATATTTTTTTGTCATCCAGTGAACTTCTGTCCTGAGACTGAATCTTGGCTTCAGCCCTTGAATGTGTAAAGGACATAAGCTTTGTAGAGGGCACTGGGATACAGAAGTTTCCCTCAGCTTCCCCCCTTCTGCAGCTCAATAGCCACTGCTTGGTGTCTTTCCTATGGCAGCACAGAGCTCTTCTGGCTTGCAGGACCGAGAATGGGGTGTCAGGGTCAGTGTCCATTCCTCTTTAACACCATCTCTGCTTGTGCTGTTAATGGTTTCTTTACTCTTTTAAGCTCCAAGGTATCAAATTAATCGAAATAATTGTGATGATGCAAGAGATTAAATTGACAAGAGTATGAACTGCCCTTGTTTATCCAGGTGACACTACAGGAGGTACAATGCAGATGCACATAGAGAACAAAGCCCTGTCCTTTGAACACAGAGCAAATAGAAAATGTTTTGTGAGAGCAGTGTACTTCTGTCTAAAGATATGGTTTAATTTAGGATTGCCCAGGTGACACTAGTGGCACATGGTATATAAGTGGTCAGGTTAAACGACCTCCATGTACCTTCTTGTCTGAAACTGAGAGCAATAGCAGGTGAAGCAGTTTGAATGGGTCTCATTTATTGTTCTTTTAATTGCCTGCTAATATTTCTTTCAGGAGGAAAGACTAATAGACCCACTCCTTTCTCCAAATATCTTCCAAGCTATCCAAAGTTGTAATTTAGCCAAAACAAACACAGAGTGTTCAGTTCTCTAGAAATGGAAAACCAACTGGACAGGGATCCAGGAGATTGTTATTCCTCATATAACTCTGCAACGGATCTTGGGCAAGTAATTTACACTGTTTATGCCTTGACATCCCCCACCAATGAACTGATGTGATAATACTTTATCAATCTTGCCTAGTCTCTCTGCTTATGGTGTATGTCGAGCATCACAGGGCCAATGACGTGGACCTCCACATATCACAAGATTGCATTAGTTTGAGGAATCCTTTTTTTTTTTTTTCCCTATCAAAAATAAAAACCAGTGCAGAGTAGAACAAATGAAAACAAAAAAGGCAATGATCATCGTTTCATATGGAATCACTGTCTATCTGGATGTGGAGAAAATAGCAAGTTTCCTTTAAAAGGACTTGCAACAAAATTCACACTCTTGTCAGGTGTAAATTACAGCCTGCATTTTGTCTTCTTCTATCTACAGCTCCTTTCTTAGTCATGCATAACAGCAGTGTACAAAAATATTTCCTGCATGTGATCAAGCGAGTATGGGCACATAAGATGCAAATAAAATGTAAGACTAAAAAAATGTTTACTGGTATCTTAAAAGGAAACCAGAACTTTGTAACCATGCCATTTCTTGATCAGATACTTGATTTACTTGGGAACACAACTGAAATAAATCTATGAAACAGTTACAGAGAATGGAGGTAGCTAAAAATAAATTCAAAATAAAAATAATAGTCTCAGTGACCTGATTGTATCATGCAATCACAAATATAGTAGATCGTTTAAATTTAGCTCATAATAGATCTGCTCAGTGTAACAGCATGGGAGATAGCTTTTCATCTTTCTTTCCTCAGTATTTTACACAAGACCTTCTCATTGTATATGCTCCATGACATCTAACACTTGAGGCAAATACCTATGCACCATACCTAAACTCATCTTTGAAACAGTGAGCTCCTCCTCAAGTTTCAGGGATTGATGACACTGTCAAGTGCATCACTGGTACACAATGAAGCATCACCAAATTTGGGAGGTGCTGCCAGATTAACTTGTAGCACACTGATGTATTAGTCCATATTTCAGGGTACAAACACGGTTTCAGCCTTGGTAGAAATTCAGTGTTAATCTTCTTCAGGGTAACTGTGACTAGGAACAAAGGTGGAGCGCATTCAATTTAATTACATGGTCAGAAATGCCTAAACTATGGAAATTCTTGCATTTAACTTGACAATCTCCTGTCATTCTGTAACAGTGTAAAAAGTCTTAATTGTCAAGCTCTCTGTACGAACACTATACCTAAGCTTTACTACTGATTAGGTCTCCAAGTGCTTATCACTTGGGGAAAACTCCACATGTACCACCACTCAGAGGAGATGCAATAATTTTCTAGATGATAATCAAATCCCTTTGTTGAGAACTTGAGCTAAAATTTGGCTTTGAATAGTGCACAAAGAACATAGCTTTTTATGGTTTCTGAGTGAATGCCATGGATGGCTACAGATCCTCTGAAAAACCTGCAGAGAAGATATTAAATGTTCCTGCCATCTCCAGCACAGTTTTTGCACAGGATAAAGCAATCAAGCTTTGACCCTTAGCTTCCTGGTAATCAACATCTGGTCCAGTAAATTCAGCTTAATTAGGGTCCATGCATGTTTCTAAGGGGGCTTTAGTGATGGAAAGACTTATGCTCCATCTCATCTCAATGGTACTAAGATTTACATATGCAGATCCATCACTGAGAATGGCCTGGCCTTTGTTATTAATTGAAGCATATTAAGAAATTTGGCACAAAAAAAAAAAAATCTAAATTTGAAATGTCATGAGACAAATCCATGTAGTTTCACATCCTGTTGTTCTAATATACCTTAATTACAGTTAATTGGGAGATATTGTTCCTGGAGGAAGAGCATCTGACAGTTTTTGTGGGTGATTAAACAAAGAACAGAATCTGATGAATTTGTTGAATGAAGGATCTGTTTATTGTGACCATACAACTCTATCTAAAGTATCATTCCTATTACTTAGCAAAACGAAAGAAAATCAGAGGGAAAAAATATTTCCCTTTCCTCATGATGCTTTAATATTTTCTTCTGTCTTCTTCAATTTTCTGCTGCTGCCCCTTAGGATTCTAACCCAGCTCCTACAGAACTTAGAGGATTTTCAGATGGCTTCAGATGAGCCACATCAGATCCTAAATGAATAGCAGATAGAGGAAAAGGCTAAGGGAAAACAAGTATTACAGGGATTGACTTCTGTGGAAAAACAATGCAGCTAGACAGTGTCAACAAGGGTTTTGATACAAACTGTGAAAGACTAAACTTTGACTTACTGGAGGACTCCTATTTAGAATCACAGAATGGTTTGGATTGGCACCAGGTATTGAAGATCGTCTAAATCTAACTCCACTGCCATGGGAAGGGATATCTTCTCCTAGATCAGGTTGCTCAAAGCTCCATCCAATATGTCCTTGAGCAATTATTGGAAGGGGACATCCACTTCTCTGGGAAACCTGTTCCAATGTCTCACTGCCCTCACAGTGAAGAATTTCTTCCTTATATCGCATTTAAATGTACCTTTCCCTTTGTCCTGTCACTACATACCTGTGTAAAAAGTATCTCTCAAGCTTTGTTGCAGCCTCCCTTTAGGTACTAGAAAGCTGCTATAAAGCCTTCTCAGAGGCTTCTCTTCTCCAGGCTGAAAAACTCCAGCTCCCTCTGCCTGTCCTCATAGAAGCCCTCTGATCACCTTCAGGGCTCTGAACCCACTTGGGCAGGTCCATGTCTTTCTTATGCTGAAGGCCCCAGAACTGATCACAGTACTCCAAGTGGGATCTCACATGAGTGGAGGAGAGGTGGGGAGAATCACCTTCCTCAAGCTGCCGGCCACACTTCTTTTGAGGCAGCCCAGGATCTGCTTGGCTTTCTGGATGACAAGCACACATTGCTGGCTCATATTCAGTTTTTCATTCCCCAGCACTCTCATGTTCTTCTCTGAAAGGCTGCAGATCCACTCATAGCCCAACCTGTATTTGTGGCTGGGATTGCCCCTACCAGGTGCAGGGCTTGTTGGACTTCATGAGGTCTGTGAGTGCTCACTTCTCAAGCCTGTCAAGGTCCCTCTAGATGGCAATCCTTCCCTGCAGTGTGTTGGCCACACTGTGCAGCTTGGTGTAGTTGACAAACTTGCTGAGGATGCACTCAATCTTGCTGTCTTTTCCTCATACAGTATAAAATACAAAACTGACTGAAGCCATGAGCTCAGCTTCTGCTGGTGTCAATAAGGTTTGCTAACACCCATTGATCTGTGGCTGTATATGACCCTGAAATATGTTTTGCTGGGCTGCCTGAGATCATTGTTCATGCTTAGAATAGGAATGGCAGGAGCGGTTTTGTCACCAAAAAGTAAGCAGTGCACGTCTTCTGCCTGAAAAGTAACCAGATTCCAAAGTCTTGTTTTTCACTAACTCTATGCAAACTGGTTTCCTAAATGTTCCTTTACACTGAACTGCAACAATTGTGATAAATCATTTGCTATTTACTCTTCACTGCAACTACACGCTTTGGGCAAAGATTTTAAAAATTATTATTATTCATTTATTTTTAAAAGCAAACCCACTCTTTTCTAATGCATATTTCCATTCCCAGTGATGGATTTTATCTTTGATATGTGATCCAGCTATTTAACTACCTCTCACCACTTCTCCCATGAATTGTTTATATAGCAACTTGGCAGCATCATTTGCATATCGCAGGAAAGATCCCATTACATGTTCCCAGAGGTGCGGTTTCACCAGCTTTATCACTTTCTGCCACCTATGCGTATCCCTGAAGCACAGTGTCTGGTTAATCCAGAAAGGCACTTCTTGACTGCCAATAGCAATTAAAGATTCATGGTGCAGCTACAAAATTTTCAGTCAGTCAAAACGTATCTCCACATTGTCGTCTTTGATAAATATAATACCTAGAAATTATATTTATCTCTTCACTATTTTTTTTTTTCTGCCATGGGAAGGTCACAGAGCATTACGTTTACTGTATTCTGTTCAGCTGTTGCAGCCTTAACCTAAAATAATTAAAGAAGGAAGAAATGCAAAATGAAAGAGAAGCTGAAATGAAGTGAAACATGCTTAGGAGCAGAGTAACTCAATGTACCACAGAAGAGTCAGAAAAGACTTGGGGTTGGACACAGTATTTGCTTCTCAAACTCTAGTGACTGAAATGGGCAATGGCTCTAACTACAGGTTTCTTGGTGGTGAAAAGCCCCCATTTGGGTGTCTTCCAGATAATTCTTCATCCATTGTACCAAACATCAAAAAAAGGACTGCAACTTAAGTTTCACTGGGAGGAACAATTACTCCAAGAGCACTCTAGCAATAATAAGTATAAAACAACCAGGGATCAGGAGACATAAATTAAAGGGGAACCAGATCAACACCACGGTCAGACCGCACTAAGCCTCCAGAAGTTCTTCCAATAAGCAAACAGACGTGCCTACAAACAGAGTAATCCGACACACGTTTTGGGGAAAAACCAATGCAGGTATGAAATCTTATTACTTTTTTGTCGCCACTGTGCAAATTCACCTTGCAGTGAACCACTACGTGCATGAAATTTCAGAAATGCAAACCGAGTTTGGGTGAAATTTGGAGTGTGAGATCTAGAGTAGGGTTGCCACAAAGTCAGTCTTTTCAGAAAGTACCCCAGGCAACACTCCTCAGCATTCTTCTCCAGAGCAGTATGACGAATCCACAAAATCCCTAATGCCATAAAAGGCTAGGAGAGAAGGGGCTGATTCACTGACAAGACTATGGGGCTACTGAGTCAGTAGCCTTTGAGTCACAAAGTCAACCTCACTGAACAGTGATTGAAACTTGTTATCCTCCTATACCTCAAGAGCATGTTCTACAGCAGTCCCAGCGACAGAGCAAGAAGCAGATTAAGCACAGACATCTCAAGTCCAGGGACAGACTGGTGGGCAAGAGGGAAAATCTGACCTGTTCCTGCCTGTTTAAGAGCACTTAGTTTTTGAGCTTGTCAGCATGATCCTTTTTGAACACGTTGTGTTTGCTGACATGCCACCCTGACATTTTGGTTTAGTAGTACAANAGAAAAAAGAAAACCAACAAGAGGTAAGGTTATAAAATCAAATATGATGTTTTCTGCATGTTAAAAGAAGAATTGCTCCCACAGAGACCTGGAAGCTCAAACCACTGCAGAGCTGTGCCAGTACATGAAAACCAAAAAATGGAACTGACCTGGGTTTCACGGTTCAAGCGTGCCGTGGCAGGGATCCCAGCACTACTTCCAAATTCAACACTCGAATAAACACAGTTGTAGTTTCTTGAAGTAGATGCTTTTAATGTAATCTGAAAAGGGTGAGAGAAAGGGCATACTCCTGAAGCCTGTATTTCTTAGGTAGAAATAATTCTGCCTGGAGAAGCCCGGCTTGTGACTGCTTGCTATTAAGACCATACAGGAGAGGGGGAGCGTCTTTCAGTTCACATACTTAACACTCAGTGGTGTGTCTGCTGAGTGGTAGGAAATGAACAACAGTGCGGAGGGGTTAACCAGAGACGTGCTGGCTAAAATCTATACACCTGGAAAGAAAGGAGAGAACTGCAAGGTCAAATATAGTTTAATTGTTTCTAACAGGGGGGTCACCCCCAGAGCTACCAGGCTCAAAAAACGCCTGTCATAAACTGTACTCCACATCTCACTCCCACACTCAAATCAGCAGTTGTACATGTCATGTTAGTCTTTCTGAATAGATCTCAAAAGCCTTCCTAGTCCCCAAATAGAACATCACTGCAAAGCACCAGTACAGTAAGTAGAAAGAGAGGGTAGAGAGATTAAATACGCCACCTGTGTATGGATCTCCATCAGAATGCCTAAAACCTGTCAATCTCACCCCAAGATGCATTTTACATCTTATTTCCTAAACCAACTGTGTGTCTCCTGGAGAAATGCCACCATTCTACCATAATCACATTAAGAGAACATCCATACTGAAGGTCAGATTCAACTAAAAATGTCTCTGAGCCTGATATGAGATGTTAGAAAATCCCTTTACTTGGAGTCTGCCTACCAAAATTTAACCATGGCTCCAATAGATTTCTTCTTTTGTCAAAATTGACACAGCAGGCAGGAAAGAGAAGCGCTTGTTGAATTCATCAGCAGAGGATGCAGACACTGCTCTGAAGTTGGGCATGGAGCACAGCACGACTCAGAAAGCCTAGGTGTCAGGGGGAACTTGAGAGAAGGAAGAAAGACAGCTGCCCATTGCACTTGGAAACATGCAGAGGAAGAGCTTGTTCAGCTGCAAGATGTAAGGAACACATCAGACATTTTCCAAAATATCCTTAACAAGCACTGTCGTTTGCAGAAATGGCATGTGGCTGAAGACATTGTCCTAATTATCTTCTTGGTAACTTGGTGAGCAGTTGGGGTACTGCCCCCACTCCAGAAAGAAATTCAACTCAGTAACAGAATTAGTGGGCAAAGATTTTGAGATAACACCCATCATAACAAAGAAACATGCTAACAAGAACAATGCATTGCATGTATTTTTTGTATACAGAGCATTTACAGATGCTAACTCAGACAATTTCATATCTCTAAGTATTTACTCTGTGCTTGTGAAATGAAATGGCATTTTTCATTCCATCTTGACTGGAAGAGAGAAGACACTCAGGTTATAAATTGTTTAGAATTATTTGTTAATGCTATCATCTTTTTGTATCATCCTGCTTGTAGCAGGAACAGAAGGGAGACTGATAATGCTTTACACGTAAAATCGTAGAGGAGAAACCCAGAAAACAAGCTTTGTTTTCAACGTGTTTAAACTGTTCAAATGACAGGAATTGGTTGCCTTGGAAGCAGATCTGCAGCTGAACAAAACCTTTCACCTGTCCAACATATGAAATATTTATTATCTGAGGGTGACTAGAGATTCAATAAAGCCAGACATACAATGCAGAAGCAGACCCTGGCTCATCACCTCCATGCATTTCACAGGTTCTGTGGCGGCCAGATTAGATTTTGCCACAGACAGAGGGAAGTAGGCGTACTTGCAGTATTGGGTGTAAGGAGAAATAAAACAAAAGGAAAGAAACATTTTAACTTTACATTCAATTTAACCAGTCTGGTGAAGCAAGATGCTGATGCTCCTCTTATACTATGTTTAGTAAGTCTGGAAAATGTTATCGTTTCCAATTAAAGACAAGAGCCCACTCTCTCTTTTGATAATTACTTTTCCAATAAATTATTCTTGGCCATTTGTTTCCCCATAAAAATTGTCCAGTGTTTTTGTCTTGTAGAATTTGTTGGATTTCCCCCCACCCCCTTTCTCTTTTGTGTGGGTTGGAATTAATTTATTACAGGTCTAAAACTTGGCAGAGATTCAGATACAACGGTCTGAAAAATGTTCATACTAAAATTCAATGATGGGATTCCTTGTTTATTTTATCTCAGAGCCTCCCTGAGAATTCAGTCCTGCAAAATGGAGCACAGTTGATGCACAAGTGGGCATGTAATCCAATTCACTTTATTTTTCAGGAAAAATACTTTAGACATTTCTATTGCTGCACAAAACAACCTTGAGTATGGAAAGTGATATTTTTGCATAGCTGCTTTCAGCAACGAATCACAATTTGAAAGAACCTTGACATTTTTTGCCCTTTATCACCTTCATTTTTTTTTTTTTTTTTCTCAGAAAATCTGGGTTTCCAAGGCCTTTGGTATCCTTACTATTGCTAAAGAGCTTTAACATCTGCATTCAAGAGGTGCTGAAATTGTCTAATTAAGCCAGGAGGCAAAAATAAAGACTAAAGTCTATTGCTGTCATATCCTAAATCATACCACAATGAAGTATGATATCTCTGCTAAGTCTGTGTGTGTGTGTGTGTGAAGTGACTGAAAAGTTGCAGACTGTTAAAACACATCAAAATATGATCGCTCCTTTCAGCTCATGCTGCTTATGTATCACGCTCCACTTGGCAACTGCATGAAGATCTTAGCAGCAAATATTGGATCAGATAATGAAATTTTGAGTCATGATTGCAGGTTCTTAGGCAGCGCACAGAAACAATCCTACTCTTGTGGGTTCTTAGACAGTGCACTGAACCTATCCTGCTCTAACAATTAAAATGGAAGTGAGATATGAACAAGATGGAGAGGTGAGGGAGAAAGAAGAGTGCAAGAAGAGAGGCGCAATGTCATTGTATGTACTGCACCACCATGGTTTGAACCCGATGCACACACTGCTGGAAAATGGGGATTCCGGTCTTCACATCTCTAGTATCTTTCCAGTCTTCATCTTATCTCTAGTCTCTTTCATGATACAGTAGACTTTAAAATATTAACCAGTCTCCTGTTCCAGTTATGCTCTTCTGGTGCTAGTCCTGTGCTTTAATAGAGAGCACCTCTGATCCCAGGCAGGAATACTTCCCCAACCCAAGTATGCAATACTTAGTTACACACCCAGGAGAGCAGTTTTTTCTTAGACTTGGCCTTAATTTTTATCGCTTTTGTGCAAGTTAGCTCCTCCATGCTTGTTACAGCCCCTTTGCCCTCTCACAGAGTGCAGTGCTTCTGTGTTTCCAAGTTTGCCAAAGAGAGGTTGCTAGGCTCCAAGTGCACCAAAAAGTGCAGAATGTGCCTTCTTCACTGCCTCTCCATATGCCTGGAATACCCCCTTCCTTTCGTATCATGGTACATCAAGTACCTTCCCTTTCTTTCAGAAAGCTGAGAATCCATCTGTTCGGCAAAGTGCTCCATCTGCAATGACAGCAAGTCCAGTGATGTACTGCCAATATTTTAACAAAGGGCTCCTATAAACCTATTCCCCTGAGCCAGTAACACAGCCCATGTCCCCAGGGTTAGGATGCTCGCAGACAGGAGGTGTGTGGGACTGGCAGACTCTATTCATTTGGTTTTCCCATTTTGACAAAATGCTTTCCCACATACAAGGAAAGAGGCAGCAGCATTTGACAAATACACTTCTGTTACGTGTCTCCTATCAGAAATGTCCTGGCTAAAAAGAACCAAACAAATCCTTTTGTTGAGAGTTGCAAAGTGTTCACCTGGAAAACATACAAGAGATAAAGATGGTAGAAAGGGATTTAAATCCCTTTCAGGGACTGCTGGGGACCATAACTGTGCCTAGCAAATTAGAGAAAAGGTCCCAGTTACAAAGGAGGAAATCATGCTAAATTTTCCTTTCAGCAAGACGCTACTGAGGACTGAGGTTTGCAAATGTGACTGGTTAAGTCATGGAACACGGTGAAGGAAGAGGGCTCAACAATGAAGATAGTAAGTTTCTACAAGGCAAGTTTTTCCATTCACACTCTTGTATAAGATCTGAATACATACGTATATTTACACTTATATGTATATAGAATCATAGAATGGTTTAGGTTGGAAGGGACCTCAAAGACCATCTAACTCCAACCTCCTGCCATAGGCAGGGATACTTCCCACGAGAATAGGTTTTATATGTACATGTACACATGTATGTGTATTGGAAAGTTGCTTTAATAAACTTTGGCTGCTGGTTTTGATTCATACTCTATCTTAGGCATTTTAAAAGTCCAGGATTGATAGTTTTCCATATGTAATTTATACAGGAGTTGATGCATGCAGTCTGGGGTTCTTTGATTGCATGTACTTTGGATCAACTACTTCTCCTGTCACAGCGTATCAGCTGCACAGCATTAGGTTTATGACAAGTTGCTATCATATATAAACAACCAGTTGTTAAATTACATTAAACTCCCAAAGTTTTTAAAGGTGACAGTATAATATATTAGTTGCTATTTTTTTTTTAAATCATCAATTTCTTAAATCATTGGAGGCTCCTGAAAAACAGGAGAACTCTCTGCACTGGAACCACTTTAACTCTCTTATCTTGGTATGCTTTTAAAATTGCACATGAGGGAAATAAAATAAACTAAAATACCCCAAATGAAACAAACCAAACTCAACCTTGGACTTGCCAATTCAATATATCCTTCAGTGGATGAGTTTCGCTGGTTTTGAAGAATAAAGAGCAGATGATTAGTGTTAATGGTTGCCGTCACATAGTTTAGCTTGATAGCATGAATCTGTAATACATGTGCAAATCATCATACAAAATAATCTGTATTTACATGCCAGGAAGCAATTTAAAAAATATTCTCTGGCTTTGTCTACTTTGGCTGCTGCATAGACAGAACAGTGTCAAGCCTCTTACCTAAAAGCACAGGCAGCTCTAATGTATCTGTCCTATAATGAGTTCTCTTAGAAAGAAATACCGATCCTTATCTAGCAAAGTGCAGCAGCACATTTTGGAGCTCACCTATCTAGAGCAAAATGCTTTGGAACATATTTATGTTTAAAGCATTTGTTGAACAGGCAGAGAATAAGCATGCGCTCAGTCATTCTGTTGAACTGGAGCCTGTCTTAGCCTTCCACAAGGCAACCAATATGCTCAGACCTGTCCTGCACATCCAAAAAGCTGATTCCAGAGCCCTGGGTCTCTTACAAAATAGATCTAAGAGTAGTGCTGCATGAAAGACAACAAAAGGCAACTAAGGCCCAAATCCACACACCACTGTGAGCGTTCCCTGTAAGCCAGACAAGACACCGCCTACTGAAATAGAGGGCTCATATGGCCCATGCGGGTTGGAGCACTGCTGACCCAAGGAACATACACAGCTCCAGAAATCCTACCAGCTAAACTGGTAAGGCAAGATGACATGGGTGGAACATGAGGTTCATTATTTCCTTTTTTCCAGACAATAACATGATGCACAGACAGAAAAAGGCCTGCTAATGCGAAGATACAACAGGAATTAAAAATTAATCCAGATCTGCTGAATTCTAGTCTGATTCTCCAATCATCAGACCAGCATTCCTCCTGGCTTTTAGATAAGCATTCAAATAATAATTAAAGTAATTTATATGTCCGCCGTGTTAGCCAGGCAAGAAATTGAAAGTGCTTTGCATAGAATTGTCAAATTTACTTGTCACAGCAGAGACAAGCTGAACCACTGAAGGTAGCACAAGTTGCTCTCCTCGGTCACAAGAACATTTTCCTCTTTCAAATAAGTTTAAGTTAATTGCTCTCTTACTTTTCTCTATTTTCTTCAAAGTCTCTTAAAGTCCCAGTAATGTGTCCAGAACAGTTTCAGTAGTTTTTGATCTTTGCAAAGAATCGTATCAGTCCTTTCCTTATTCTCTGCTTCCAAAGAGATTGCATGACTAAGAAATATGTTTTCCCATGCCAAGCTCTTTGCAACCCATACTGCTGTCACCTGACTAAAAACTTGTGAACAAGTGGTGGTGAGTGGCTGGAGAGCAGCTCTGAGGAAAAGGACCTGGGGGTCTGGGTGGATGAGAAGCTCAACATGAGCTGACAGTGTGAACACACGGCTCAGACGGCCAACTATGTCGTGGGCTGCATTAAGAGAAGTATTACCAGCAGGGCAAGGGAGGTGATTCTCCTCCTTCACTCTGCTCTCGTCAGACCCCACCTGGAGTACTGTGTACAGTTCTGGAGCCCCCAGCACAGGAAGGACATGGAACTGCTGGAGAGGGTCCAGAGGAGGGCCACGAAGATGATCAGAGGGCTGGAGCACCTCTGCTATGAGGACAGGCTGAAAGAGTTCGGGCTTTTCAGCCTGGAAAAGAGAAGGCTTCAAGGAGACTTTATAGCAGCCTACCAGTATCTGAAGGGGGCCTACAGGAGGGCTGGGGAGGGGCTGTTCACAAGGTCTTGTAATGACAGGACGAGGGGGAATTGGTTCAAATTGGCGGAGGGGAGATTTAAACGGGATGTTATGAGGAAGTTCTTCACAGTGAGGGTGGTGAGGCACTGGAACAGGTTGCCCAGGGAGGTTGTGTCTGCTCCCTCCCTGGANATTCTAAGAATGCAACTTCCCATACAAAAAATCAGCTCATCCTTGCTTTTGGAGAGAAAAGCTCTGACCTTCACTGATTGTTTGAGTGAAGAGGAACAGAGCCACCAGCCCAGCCTTGAAAACGGACAGGTTGTGTTGCACTGTAAGTGGTCCAGTAATTTTGGAAGTGGGATGGTTTACACCATGCCATGAGTTTGAAGTGTTCTATATTTTCAATCTTTTGAGGAAGTATCCATCATATACGCAAAGCTGGAAACTACATGAGAGTAACCAGCTGAGTTGTATTTCCTTTAGCATTCACACTTGAGCTCTCCTCTTCTACCTGTGTTTGCTGCTGTGCTATTTTTTGGCCTCTGTGAACTGTGTCTCACCAATCTTTTTGCAGCTCCTATCTCCATAAGTGCCCAAAACCACTGCAGAAATTAAACCTGGTGATCTAGTTATGACCTTCTGATGGGTCCATACTGTGACATCTCCCTTTGTAAATAATGTTTGCAAACAGGACTGAAAACGTCATCCAAATGCATGAGTTGAACTTTTTGTATGAAAATCCTGTGGTGATTGTGCTAGCCTGATCCTTCAAGTTGACCACAAGACTGCAAACTGAGGACATAAGTGCTGCTGAGAGCAACAAGTTAATAACAAGAAATATCCCAGTGTGAGCTCCGTCAAACTAAAGAGTGTCAAACTTCTCTTCTTCCTTCCTCTCCCTGAGAAAAAGACTCATTTCCCAGAGGATGGATCTGTTTCCAAAAGCACGCATTAGCACTGAAGCTGGATGCCAACACCGCATGCAATTCAAGAGCTGGCTGCAACACAATTTCATCTCCAACACACACTTGAAGGACCCATTCTCTTTTTTTATCTTTTTTTTTTTTTTTTTTACAGTCCTTGAATATGCTACTGCTTCAATGCAGTATCTTTCAGTAAAGACTATGTAAACTGTCTGCTAATAAACACAAGCATATGTGTGCACACGTGTGCTTAATTAACAAACTAACCAACTAACCAGCAAGCCAACACTGTATATTTATACTTAGTCTTCAGCTTGTTTGGTACTCTGTTTTATATTACTTTGCTTCAACTACTTTCTTCACATCTTCTCAAACTTTCTTAGTGCTTCAACTCTGTGTACAGCTGCTCCTTCACAAGGCAATTTTGTTGCTCAGTTAACTATCACATTAATCAGGTGAATGTGTCTCCCTAGTATATCTAACAATTGCTCATTAAATCAGGTCTCCAATACTGTTGAAAAAATAATTAAAAACCTGTTTCCAATAAACAAGCTGTAAAAGCATTAAGGACAAAAGAGTTTGCAGGAAATGTATTGGAAACACAGAGACAGAAAATTCAGACCAGGCATAGGCCAGGCAGAATTAGCTGAATACCAAATTAACTGCTAGTAGTGTCAGGCAAATAGTGAAAAGAAAGTTATAAATATTCACTTCAAATTAACAATGAATTTATTGAGGCTGAACACAAGCTCCTTTTATGTTTGCTTCCTACAAATAGTCATGCAAAACAAATTCGGAGCTCGTACACTCCACAATTTGCTTCCAAAACTAGGAGGTATAATTGATATGGGATTTACACAGCTTGACAAAGCGAGGGAGGCTGGGCTCCCAAAATCCTTTGGAGCCAGCACACAAAGGTAATTAAACAAACCAGTAAAGGAACTGGCTCCCTGTACCTCCTTTAGCCAGCACCGTGCTCAAGGATACATAATTATAGTTTGTCAGCAACTGAGATGATGAGAGAAATCTGCCATCAGGCAATTCAAACAAAAAATAAACTAGAGATAATAATACTTCCACTGGAAGAACAAGAGACTGAATTTGTCGAGTAAATGATTCACTTTGCTTTAATTGCTACACACAAAGTGAAATGACACAGTGATATCCTAGTGACCGGATAAAGTATGTCATCTTCTCCCCACTCAGTGAACCATGCAACACTGAGCAGATGAGTTGCCTTCCCCTGCTTGCATTAAAGGAGAGCAACTGGAAAAGATTTTAAATTCAGTTTGTAAATCGAGCAATTTAAAATCAACTCCCAGTCAATGACCCCATCTCCAAGTCAGACACTGACAGCACAGGCAGCTGAGCAATAATGCGTATTTATATTTTGCAATTCTTCTCTATGTGTTTAGTTATGATAGTGGTGGCTAATCTACTGTTCCACCTAATTAAATACTGTTAAAATTATACTTTAAGCATCATCTCATATCTTCCTAGCACAATTACAATCTATATGGCTCCATCCTACATCAATCACCAACTTGCTTTCCAGCAGCATAATTTCTCATTATGAAACAAGGTGTGCTGAGTGTTCCTAATGCTACAGTGGCCACTCGCTCCACTGAAACCATAAACCCAGAATGAAGAAGCAGTAGCTGCCTTCCTCTCAAAATCCATGGTGCTGGACCCTAGAAGGAATCCCAAGGCATGTGAAAGACTTCATATAAATACACCATTTACATATAGGCTCAGAAGAGTATTCCTACAGCACGAGTGTGTTAAGGAGGTGTGCGCTGAGGGCACACTGCCATCCTGCAATGCAGCTGGCAAGGAAGCAGTGGAAACAATTTAGCTACACAGAAAAGCAATGACCAAACAATAGAGACATGATTATCAGATGCACAGAGTCAGCAGTTAGAAAAAAGGGGGAAAATCCCACACTTGCTATAACTGAACCTCCCCCATCCTCTAAAAAGCTGATGTTTCTCATAAAATAGTGGAAATAAAAACTAAAGGAGGTCGGCCTGGCAAAGAAGTCATGGATAGAAGTGAGATATTTATCTCAAATTTTCACCTGAGTGCTCTTCATGCACTCATGTAAGGATTAGCTCTGCATTATGAGATTATTTGATACTCCAGGCAGCAGTAATTTCCCAGCCACAGAGTGAGGATGCTGTCTGAGGTGCTCCTAATGTTCTCTGTTCTGTGTGCTAAATTAGACCGTTTTTATCCAGGTATTTTTTAGTGTCTACATTGAATTCATATGTAAAGATTCTCCCCACTGACTTTTGGATAATCCTAGCCTCTTCAGAAGACATTATACCTATAAGCATTATTTAAATAAACAAAGTATATGCTTGTATGTAAGCAAAAGCATGCATGTGTGCATCTTTTCCGAAGCTTGCTATTCAATAATATGGGGGAGAAACCTTTCAAAAGGGACTTAAATCCATGGCTTTTGGAAATCCCTTATGTCCTAATGATAAGTGCCCACTGTCATCTGCATAACCTGCAAGATGTTGAGAATATTGTAATTCTGTGCAATGGCAACTTAGAGACTGAATTGTGTAAATACTTGGTATAATAGAGATTTCTAAACAAAATAATTAATGTTCTCTGGTTTTGCTCAACAAGCAGGTAGAAGAAAAGCTATTGAAATTGAAACATGACTTAAAGCAGTCCTTGTCCAAGAGTAAACTGGATGTGCAAAACATCAACATCTTTCTCAATAAAATGTTTCAGAATGGCTTCATGGAAGAAGAAATATTGTTCTAGGCTCTCCAAAATTACAGTCTTGGCTGCTTACAGTTAATCTATACAATTTGTTTTGCAAAGCCAAAGCTTTATTCCTCCAAAGGCTTTATTCAGTAGCCAAGAAAGCCAATGTTCAGGAAGTAAGAGTGAAACTTAACCAACTTGGTCACAATTATTTCATTGTCTTTTATAAACTTAGAATCATTTGTATGTGGTGCTAATAAACAGCCCTCTGCTGGCTAAGTAAGCGATACTGATGGAATCCATTCGGCCTTTACTGTACAGATTTTTCACAAGAAACATCAACTTTCCTTCTTCCCGGGAAAGGCAGAACTGTGCAAGACCTATCCCAAATGAAAACAAACAAACAAACCAACCAAAACCCACAACCAACCAACCCCCCACCAAGAACTAGCTGTAAAAATAGATGTTTCAGCAAGATTCACAGGATTATGTGGTAGACAGAAATGTGGAGTCTCCTTCTGTGGAGACTTTCAAAATCTGCCTGGACCTGTTTCTGTCAAAACTAATGCAGACAAACCTGCATTAGCAGAACGGTTGGACTAATGATCTCTGGCAGTCACTTCCAACCCTTACCATTCCGTGGTTCTGTGATATAGAGATATATATCACTATGAACAACGCATGTTAAGTTTGTCTTCATATAACAAAAGCAAAAAATAGCCTAGAGGCTTTAAAATAAAACATTTAGTTTTTTAAACCCAAAACAGACAAACAAAAAACCCCAACATGTGTTTAAGAGTCGCTCAGATATGGTTTAAGGCACACCCTGTAGAATATAGATATCAGTGGGACTTGGTGATCCCAAGGGTCTTTCACAACAATGTTTCTTTGATTCTGAGATTCTGTGAAATAACTATGTACAGTGTTTTTGCTAAACTAGTATGGTTCTGCACTAATTTCTACACTGTTTTTCAGAGAGGAACACGAATATTTATTAGGATGCAACTAGCAAAAAACTGTGTACATCATTTGCAGTTTAATGTGTTTGTCCATCAATTACTTTTTCCAGGTTATTTTATTTCTAAAAGCAGTTATTACTAGAGTGTCTCTCTCATGACTGCAATTCAGTTGAGTCAACACAATTAAAGCATGTTTGTCCTATTGCCAGACTTTTAGCATAGAATATACATATCCAAGTCCATTGTCCTGGTTTTGGCAGGGATATAGATAATTTCCTTCACAGTAGCTTGTTGGTCACACATTTCAGATGTGTGACCAACACAGAGATGTTTTTGTTACCATTGAGCAGCGCCTACATAGTACCAAGGCCTCTTCTGCCTCTCCCACCACCCCACTGCCAAGTAGGCTGGGTTTCATGAGAATCTGGGAGGAGACATACCCAGGACAGCTGATCCTAACTGACCAAAGGGGTATTTCATACCATCTATCAAGATGCTTAGCACATAAAGCTGAAGAATGAAGAGTGGGACACTCAAAGTGATGACTCAGTGTTATCAAGCTGCGACAGGGGAGGCTTAGACTGGATGTTAGGAAAAAAAAAATCTTCACAGAAAGAGTCAGTGCCATTGGAATGGGCTATCCTAGGAGGTGGTCGAGTCATTGTCCCTGAAGTGTTTAAAAAGAGGCTTGGTGCCATGGTTTAGTTGACTAGATGGTGTTAGGTGATATGTTGGACTTCAAGATCTTGAAGGTCTTTTCCAATCTGATTAATTCTGTGCTAATGTGATTCTGTGATGACATTTCTCTAAACAAGTCACTGTTACACATGGCGAAACCCTGCTTTCTTGGAGGTAGCTGAACACCTGCCTACTGATATAAGTAGTGAAGTAATTCTTTGCTTTTCTTGCACACACAACTTTTGCTGTCGTTATCTCAGGTCAGGATTTTCCCAGTTTATACCCTTCTGATTCTCTCCCTCAAGCTACCAGGGGGACTGAGTAAGCAATTACATGAGGCTTAGCTGTCAACTAGACTTAAAACACAGTATCCACATAAAACCTAGCGTTCATGTCCATGTGTAACATGTTATAAAACACATTGCATGTTGGATAAAAGATTGTTCTTCCATACACAGAATCACAGAATGATTAGAGGTTGGAAGAGACCTCCAGAGATTGAGTCCAACTGCCCTGCCAAAAGCAGGATAACCTAGAGTAGTCTGCACAGGAATGCATCCAGATGGGTTTTGGACGTCTCCAGAGAAAGAGAATCCACAACCTCTCTGGCAGCCTGTTCCAGCACTCCATCATCCTCACTTGTAAAGAAGTTTCTCCTCATGTTGAGGTAAAACCTTCTGGGTTCAAGTTTGTATCCATTGTTCTTTGTCTTCTTACTGTACACAACCAAAAAGAGATTTGTCCCCTCCACTTGACACCTACCCCTCAGATATTTATAAACAATGATGAGATCCACTTTCAGTCTTCTCCAGACTCAACAGCCCCAGGTTTCTCAGTCTCTCTTCATAGCAGAGATGCTCAAGTCCCCTAAGCATCTTGTGGATTTTCATTGGACTCTCTCAAGCAGGTCCCTGTCTGTCTTGAACTGGGGAGCCCAAAACTGGACAAAATACTCCAGGTGTGGTCTCACCAGGGCAGAGTACAGGGGAAGAAGAACCTCCCTAGACCTGCTGGACACACTTTTCTTAATGCACCCCAGAATACTATAGACCCTCTTGGCCACAAGGGCACATTGCTGTCCCATGGAGAACCTGTTTTCCACTACAACTTCAAGGTCTTTCTCCATGAAGATGCTCTCCAGTAGGGCAACCCCTAATCTGTACTGTATAATGCAAACTTTAACCAGACCACATTTTTTCACCACAATATTAAACATTTTTTTAAACTGCAAAGAGAATTTAAATTCAAAAGATATTTCATGTTGAAGATATTTCATGTTTTAAACGTTTGTAAATAGTTGTAAATAAAGCTGTTTCAATATTTCAAGTAGAAATGCTTATCTTCTTAATTCGCAAAAGCATATCTGGGGGATTTAATTGGAAAATTGTTTCAAACATTTTATACATTTGGAAAAGTATCACTTTTGTCAGTTTTTGACAGAAGAATTTTTAAAAGCCCCAACTTTAATAAATTGCCAAAGAAAATCTTCTGTGGTAAAGGTATTGCAAAAGTACACTGTGAAAAAGACACACTTCCACTAAGATGCAGATTAATAGACCAAGAAAGAAGAGATGCTTGATGCTTATATTTATACTGGAAAATAAATCTATCTGTGGCAATAATAACATTTATTAGACTTGAGATTATTTTCAGGGTGAATGCAGGTATGTTTTAATATTCTGAACAACCATAGAACGCTTTTATTTGCTTTGTTCATTAAAAAAAATATATATTCAGAGACAAACCCACCAAAAATATATATTATTCATGGATATGGATATCTCAGCTCATAAAAGCAGTGAGCTCTCAGTACATATTTTGTACCTGGTATTATAAACTCAATGTATAAAATGTGTGGTTCCAGAGAAAAGTACACGATTTTGCAGTTCAGTGAATCCTTTCTTTAACAACCTTTCCATTTCTCATTTGTGTGAGCAAGTGAGAGCAAACCCAGTAGCTTGTGAAAAAATACAGAACATTTCAATTTTGTTTAAGAGTTAGATGAAAACAGCAAATTACATTAAAAGAGCAGGATTTATAGAAGCATGGAACCAAACAACAATGTAGGCTAGAGGGCACCTTAGAATGGTTTAGGTTGGAGAGACCTCAAAGATCATCCAGTTCCAACCCCCCCGCCATAGGCAGGGACACCTCCCACTAGAACAGGTCACTCAAGGCCTCATCCAACCTGGCCTTGAACACATCCAGGGAGGGAACAGCCACTATCTCCCTGGGCAACCTGTTCCAGTGCCTCGCCACCCTCACTGTGAAGAACGTCCTCCTAACATCCCGTTCAAATCTCCCCTCCACCAATTTGAACCCATTCCCCCTCGTCTTGTCATTACAAGACCTTGTGAATAGTCCCTCCCCAGCCCTCCTACAGGTCTCTTCAGATATTGGAAGTCTGCTATAAGGTCTCCTTGAAGCCTTCTCTTCTCCAGGCTGAAAAGCCCGAACTCTTTCAGCCTGTCCTCATAGCAGAGGTGCTCCAGCCCTCTGATCATCTTTGTGGCCCTCCTCTGGACTTTCTCCAGCAGTTCCATGTCCTTTGTGTGTTGGGGGCTCCAGAACTGCACACAGTACTCCAGGTGGGGTCTGACGAGAGCAAAGGGGCAGAATCCTTTTCCTTGCCCTGCTGGCCACAATGCACTTAATGCAGCCCAGGACACAGGGCCACACACGCACACTGTCAGCTCATGTTGAGCTTTTCATCAACTCAGACCCCCAGGTCCTTTTCCTCAGGACTTTGGCAGTCATTTGGTACAGCCTCTCACTCCAAGTGTGACCAATTCAGACCTGATTGCCCAAGACTGTCAGGTTTGAACACCTTCAAGAGCAGAAAGTTTACAACCTCTCTGACTACATGACTGTGATTTTTCTATTTCGCTAATATCCAGCTGGGTTTTCCTGTGCTGTGTAAAGGGGTAAGCCTGCCTGGAGCCTTATCCTGCCTCCTCCCTGGGGTTGGTCTGACCTGACCCCAGGTGTCGTGTTCAGCCCCCTCTCACTTCCTGCCGAGAGTACTATAAAAGAGGTGGACATTTTGTCTATCTCCCTCTTTCTGGCTTGGTCCCTCCTGCCTGCCCAGCTCCTCACTATCCTGCTGCTGATCACCATGTGATCTCCAGCAAACACGTGGGAATAGCAACCATTTTTTGGAACTCTAACTCAACTGTGTTTCACCATCAAAACCCTGCATCCTGCTTCATCCACCATCAAAACATCAATCCCAGCATTTGGATCCAACTTCCTTTCACAGGTTGTATTTTTATTTTGTGTATTTTGCTCCCTTTTTTCCCTTTATCATCTGTAACTCCCCTCACTCCTGCACCCTGTATTTTGGTTCCCTTTTCCCCATCCTATGTAACTCCCCATACCTCTTATTCATTGTTAAAGTTGATCTCTTTTTACTTCCAAATAGAATTAAGTGCTTTTTGAGCTTTCGAGTTCAGGGGGTTAGCTTAAACACAATACATGGTGCATGTCCTTTACAAGAAATGTCTGGTTTCATCTTTTTATCCCTATTATACAGCTGAAAACAGCATTAGATCCTGAAAACAATATTTAAATCTCCCCTTAAAATGCTCTTCCTAAGTTCCAGCTGACTCAGTTATCTTACTTTCATCTGGTATATCTTGTGGTCCATCAACACTTAAGAAATTTCTAAAAGAAAATGCTTATTGCAAAGACCAAATATAGAGGTGATGTCCAAACACTAGCTAAGCTAGGCAAGAGGTTGTCATCTATTTCAAAGGACTTCTGATCAAAACCTTATTTCACATGTGCCCTTGAATGTGAGAAAGGCAGGAAGAATGGGGAGATTAATTATGTCATAGAGCTGCTTAGTTTGTGTATCTCTGTTATTGTTTAAACATTTTTTCATCCAAATTCATAATTGGAATTTGATAATCTCATTTCTTATTATATCAGAGGTTAGAGACTGAAGGCTACAGAATCGCAGAATTGTTTCAGTTGGAAAAAAAATCTCTAAGATCATCAAGCCCAACTATCATCATCAAACCCAACCACTGCACCAAGACAATTTGAGGAAATCAAGTGGAATTGGCACAAGAAGATGACAGGGCCAGACCAGCTGAAGCACCTCTGTGCAAATGCACGGAGCTTGGGCAACAAACAGGATGAATTAAGGGCCACTGTGCTGCAGGGATGCCATCACATAGTGGCTGTTACTGAAACTTAGTGGGATGATTCCCATGACTGGAATGTAGGGATAGATGGGTACAAGCTCTTTAGGAAGGATAGGTAGGGAAGGAGAGGAGGAGTTGTTGTCCTCTCTAACAGTGACCGGCAAGAATCAGTGGAGCTCCACCTGGGGAAGGATGATGAGCTGGTTGAGAGTGTATGAGTTAAAATTAAAGGGAAGACAAGGATCTTCCCTTCCCTACATGTTAATGTAGGGTCTACTACAGGCCACCTGACCAGCAGAACCAAGTAGATGAGGCCCTTCACAGGCAAATAGAAGCAGCTTCCAGGTCACAAGAGATTTCAAGCACCCTGACATCTGCTGGAGGGACAACACAGCAAGGCATCAGCAATCCAGGATGTTCCTGGATTGCATAGATGACAACTTCCTCCTCCAAATGGTAGAGGAACCAAGAAAAGGTGCTATGCTGGACCTTGTTCTCACCAACAGGGAAGGGCTGGTGATCGTTGTGAGGCTCAGGGACAGCCTTGGTTGCAGCAACCATGAAGCCTTGGTTGCAGCAACCTGAATTTAAGATCCTCAGGGCAGCCAGGAGAACATATTCTAAGCTCTTCTCTACCTGATACTAGGGAGAAGAGACAGACCATCATCTCAAAGGACTTGCTCTTCAGGCTCTTTACCAGGTACACAGCCTTTCTCTGGATAAAGTCCAGCAACTCAATGTCTTTCTTATAGTGAAGAGCCCCAAATTGAACACAGTATTCAAGGTGCAGTCTCAAAAGTGGTGAATGCAGGGGCACAATCTCTTCCCTGGTCCTGCTATTTTTGTTACAGGCAAGGATGCTGTTGGCTTTCCTGGCCACCTGAACACACTGCTGGTTCATGTTTGGACAGCTGTTGACTTGCACCCCCATGCCCTTTCCTACTGGGCAATTTTCCAGCCACTCTGCTTCAAGCATTGCATCGGGTTGGCAGGACTCAAACCCAGGACTCAGCACTTAGCCTTGTTGAAGCTCATACAATTGACCTCAACCCACTGATCCAGCCTGTCCAGGTCTTCTGCAGAAGCTTCCTATCTTCATGCAGATCAATACTCCTGCACAGTTCAGTGTTGTCTGCAAACTTACTGAGGGTACACTCAATCTCTCATCCAGACCATTGATAAAGATCATAGAATCATAGAACGCTCTGCAGTCAGCAGGAACATCCCCACTAGACCAGGTCACCCAGGGCCCCATCAAGCCTCACCTTGAATATCTCCAGGAAATGGGCCTCAACCACCTCCCTGAGCAACCTGTTCCAGTGCTCCCCCACTCTCATAGTAAAGAAAGTGTTCCTAATACTGATAATTTTCATGGCCCTCCTCTGGACCTGCTCCATCAGGTCCATGTCCTTCCTATAATGAGGGCTCCAGAACTGGATGCAGTACTCCAGATGAAGTCTCACCAGAGCAAAGTGGTAGAATCACCTCTCTGGATCTGCTGGTCACATTTCTTTTGATGCAGCCCAGGATATGATTTGCCTTCTGGGCTGCAAGCCCACACTGTTTGCTCACATCCAGCTTCTCATCCACTAGCACCCTCAAGTCCTTTTCCACAGGGCTGTTCTCTTAACATCTCATGTCCCAGCCTGTACTGATAGTGAGGATTGTTCCATCCCAGCTGCAGGACCCTGCACTTGCTCTTGTTGATCTTCATAAGCTTCACCTGGGCCCACCTCTCCAGCCTGTCCAGGTCCCTCTGGATGACATCTTGTCCCTCTGGTGTGTCAACACCACCACACAGTTTGGTGTCATCTGCAAACTTGCTGATGGTGCCCTCAATCCCATTGTCTATGTCATTGATAAAAATATTAAATATCACAGGTCCCGGCATGGAACCCTGAGGGACACCAGTTGTCACTGCTCTCCATCTGGACTTTGAGCCATTTAGCATCCATTAGCTGGATGCGACCATCCAGCTAATCCCTTATCCACTGAACAGTCCACCCATCAAATCCACCTCTCCAATTTGGCAAGATATTAAAAAGAACTGGCCCAAATACTGAACCTTGGGGAACACCACTAGTGACCAGCTGCCAACGGGCTAAATCTTTTGTTCTGCACTCATTATTGCACCCAATGACCAATGGATGTTGTGTACAAATAGCTGGTATGTGGGAAAGCACACATTGCTGGTAAAGCACTGATCACTGAATTCTTGTTGAAGTTCTAAAGTTTAGGTGCATCTTTTACCTTTCAGCACTGGAACTCAGCTATAACTCTGTGCACCTTTATTCTTTGGACATTTCATGATTTCCCTTGAGAATATAAGGAAACAGAACAGGTTTATACGCACGTTAGATCCTGAAATTGATTCACCTTCCCAACAGAAGCAGGAGCTATTAGGATGGTGAAATTGGGAATCACATATTCTGTGGCTTTAAGGTAGGCTGATAAAGTCATAAAAGGAAGCTCTCTGGAGACACTGAAAGCCGGCAGAGCGTATTAGAGAATAATTTCTTATCTTTCGTCCAATGCAATATAGGTTTTTGACTCCAACTTAGAGTAATACAATCATTCCTGTCATCATCGCATTGCGATTTTACTGCTTCTTAAAAACTCAGCCATCGAACACAGAATTTGAAAACACTCCTTTGAAAACAACAGAGAGCCTTCTACCAACAAGCAAACTCTGTGTTTCATTGTTCCTACTCCCTCAAAGCAAGAAGTGTACTCGCTAGCTGTTACATTTGAAGTGGCTCTAAGACATTAGTATTTCACTTATTCAAGGATCTTTTTTTTTTTTTTTTTAGTGTTCTGAGGGCAGTCAGCCAGCAACACTTGCTGTGTGACAGACATCTGCAAGAAACGCAAACGCATAAAAATTTCCAGCTTTCAGACAACTCAAGCTAAATTACCAGCATGAAGTTCCAATACAAGCTTTGCTGCTGTATTCAGCAAGGCCACAACGCAAATAAAGGCAACTCTCTGTCCCAGATATCATATTAGAAACGACTAAAACAAGCTACTGTTGAGGCAGGAAGCTCTCTTCCACAATTTCTTTTACTAATTATTCCTTGTGTTTGATGCATGTACTGTAATACTGTGATGCAGTGAAAATTTCATTAATAAAAGGATTTAAAGGTCTTTCATAAAAAGGAGATTATTCTGTAGTTTTAACACAGTTGGACACAGTGGTGGATAAAAAGTAGGTTTATCTGAATTTTAGGAAATGGAGGGTCTGGCACTTGAGACATTGCAGCAGAAAAGGTGCTCTCTAGAACTCATTCTGGATTATATGGATGAGAAGATCTCTCAAAGATCCAGATCAGGAAGGAGATAAGACTTTGAAAGTAAGGGAAAAAATCTTCATGCAATTTCTCAGAAAGAGAGCTTCCAGTCAAAGAGGAAAGTCTCAGCAGGCTGAGAAATGTAATTATACTATTTGCATCTTTGGTAGGCTTGCAGTGAAAGACAAATCTTTAGCCCTTTAAAAGCTCTCAAGAGTTTTCCTAGTTAGAGTTCCATGAACTAATTTTTTTTTTTAAGCATCTGGCTTTATGGGAAGACTGACCTGGGAACTGGCAGTAGTAGAACCCCTGCCCTTCTTGTAGAAAGAAACTGCCAACTGACACACTGTGGGTGTGCCAAGAATTCAGAGAACACTCAGAAAGCTTGCTACCAGAGACAGAATGCAGAATATGGCACTGGATGGCATAAGATGAAACAAGCAAAAACTAAATCAGTTAATTAAAAGTGAAGCGATTAGAGCAGAGGCTCTCCAAACAAATGAGGTCATTCATGATGGATGTATGGAGGGAAGATCTCATGTCCTGTGGGATTTCAGCTGAAAATTGGAGTGGAAGGTGGAGAAATCCCAAATGAGATGTAAGAATGATGAGAGATGGAGAACACAACCATAAAAGCAAGGGAGAAGAAAGGGTCAATGAGACTGGAGTAAAATTAAAGTAAGGACCTTCTAAATGTTGTTACAGTTATTATATAAACTGCATATTTTATTCTCCACTTACAGAGCTGTTTCAAGAACGACTACATTATTGAAATAAATATAAAACTGCTGAGGTGCTCCACAAACACAAGCTTAGGTAATGTACCTGTCCCACAACATCTACCATCAAACTAAGCTTGGTAAATCTCATCCCTTCAGCCGTAAATAATAACTGCCCAAACCTCTGCCAGATCGGCACTTTTTCAAAATTTCATCTGTATTTGCACACCCACAGTTAGCAGCTGACAAGTCATATATGAAGGAAATTGCCTCCTTCTGAAAAAGAGCTGCTGTCAGTGCTGCTCTGTTCCACATGGAAATAATTCAACGGAGTTGTCACGAAACAGCAGCTATACTCAGAATAGTTACTACTAGGGGCATTTTTACTCAAACCTATTCCAGTACTTTCACATTACTTTTTTGTTTTTAGCTACTGAATCAAAAACTGGAGGTAAATTTTGGGTTTTTTTTTTTTTTAAATTAGTATTTATTTATTTATTTAAACTCCTCATAATTCCATGAGGCTAGCATAACAAAAAGTATTTTAAAACATAAAAAAATTCCATGGGTCCACTGTGAACCAAACTCTTTCCTGAGATCTATGCAGTGTCATTAATGTGAACTCTAGACATAGACAGGTAAGCATTGGCCAGGGATGATCTCTGCCTAATAAAATATAGTCAGTGCCTGAAAAGGTGAGGATGAGCCACTCTGATCTGAGTAGTCTCACTCACTCTATGCTGTGGCATGGTAAAGGTGGTTGGAAAGCGTAGGCAGCTCCTTGCATTTCAGTAGTTGTCACCTTCACATCGAAGTCTGGCAACAACTGCAGATCCTCCTCTAGGAAGTCTCTTTATATTTTCTTTAACTAAATATTTTTTTCTGTCTTCCTTCTTGGTAAAAGGTAAAGGTGAGGAGGCATCACTGGAGATTAATGGGGAGGATGGGATGATGGTTTTTAAGCTGGAGCGAATACTAGATGCTGGATGGTGACAAGATAGGTTGCAAGTCTCAGGAGCTATAACCTCAGAGACTGATATCCCAAAGAGAGAATGATGCAGAGGGTGTGGGATTCTATAGGCAGAAAAGAGAGGAACATCATCAAACACTACAGCCTCTTGCTCATACTCCCCAGCCCCACTGACTCCGAGGCTTCTTCCTTCTGTTACCAAGTTGCCTATTCCATTCTCTTTCTCTACCCAGAGCTGACCTCCTCTTTGTGTAGGACATTTCCTAGAGCCCAGCTATTGCCTCAAACTCCTTTTCCTTGTTTGCCACATCGTACTACTGTAGAGCCCCAAACTTTGTCTACAGGTCCAGAGAACCTTGTACGATTCCATCATATTGTAGGATATCTGAATGGCATACCCATCCCTGGGCAAAAATGTTATGGCATGGAGAAAAGGTGATGTGTCCTCCATGTTCAGTTTGCAGGTCTTTGCAGTGACATGACACCATGTGTGTAAGATAGTAAAATACAGTCATACTACCCAAAATGGAACTTTATGTTTTAATTGTTTTCAGTGTAAATCCAGAATGGAAATCTTTATAGCTTTGCTTTGAAGGTAGTACAAGTAACTGCTCTATTCCTTCATCTAAGGAAAGGAAACACCACGAATGTCACTACACTTTTAGTTACTTACAAAAGCATTTGTAAAGATTTTAATATCACCTACTGTATATAAGCTCTATTGCCGTAAGTGAATCCATAAGGAACTGATTTTATTATAAAGTAATATTAAACTTGGTGAAGTAACCAGTACTTCTGAATCATTGCTGGATTGGCCAATGGAGATATTTCCACATAAACCTTAGTTGTGAAGATGTTATGCAGCATTGAAGGCCCTGTATGATTTGGGATAGTTAGAGAATTTTTGGATCCACTAAAAACAATACAACAAAATGAAGTATAATACATCCTTATGTGCCAAATATCCTGTCTGGTTTTGTTTGGTTCACATAACAACCCAAAAATTCAAGTATCCACTTTTCTCAAAACAGCACCTCGCAATTTCCAGATAGTAAGCATGGCTAACTGATGTAATATCTATCTATAAATATACATTGCCACAACAGCTTTTGGATTATGCTGTGCCATAAGTTATCACAGCTGTAAAACAGGCTGGATAAACTTGAAAAGAAAACATGGACAGCAATCCTGCTTTGCTGAATAGCATGCCCAGTAATGCTCTCAGCTCTAACACATGATGCCAAAATTTACATGATCTGCAGAATTCCCACTCTGCCACCTCCACCAGCAGCCATCTTCTCAGGATGTCACACCCAAACTCTGCCAGCAGAAGCTATCTTCCGTATATTTATTAAGCTATTTGCAAATTTGACACCTTTGTAGCCTCCATCTCAGGGTGGGATAAAAGAGGGATGACGAATTTATTGATTAACTCCAGGCTGCTACCCATCTCCTTCTGAAAAGCATTTAGAGCCTGTCTTGGCTCACTCTCACAGGTTTCATAAGCAGTGACAGAATATGATTTGATGTGAAAGTCCTCAGCATTTTTTCACTGCTGTCCAAAATGTTCTCAACAGCAACAGTGAATATTGTCCAACATAATCAGACATTAAGTAATGTGAAGCTAAAATAAGACAGAGGGATGGTGCAATAGCAGCCAAAATCCCCTCCACAAATAGAGCCGGTTCGTGAATTGAACCAAATGTAGACAATGCCCTCACAAGCAGCACCATGCATTAAATCTGTACCCTCCTGCCTGAGAGCTCTGGTAGGATTGGTCTCTTATGCATTCAGCAATTTCTCCCCTAATGTTTAGCTCTCTCATTCATTTTCTCCTTCGAATGACACTTAATAATGAGAAGCGAGCATGCCCACAGCTTGCAGACAGGAGTGGCTTTCATCTGTCAGGAGGCAGAGCACCACTTTGCTTTAATCTGTTTGATGCTCTAAAATATGCACATCTCTGGCTGTCTTGTACTGACCACACTACTCTCAGTCAAGAAGCAAGCCAAGAAACACTTTTCGCAGGCTGAAATTAAAAACCAAAACTCACGATAGCATTAGTACCTGGATGAAGAATCATTAATTGTTTAGGTGTGCACGCCAGTCTCAGTCTGCCTAGCTCTGAAAAGGGAGCCAGGGCCCATATTCTGGAAACTGTTCTAAATGGGAAGTCTTCAGTGATTTTACAAAAAGGTAATGCATGCAGGAGCCTTAAACATCAATTTTGAAGGCTATACCAAAGTCTCTGTCAGGCTATGAACACAAGCAAATCTGTGGTATAGCAGGGAAGCTCAATCTGGGTATTTTGGAGTGTAATACCTGAATGATGTGTATCACCCTACAGGAAACATGCCATTAAAAAGATGCATCATCACAGTACAGCTTTAGCTAGCATAGTTCTCATTGCAATGCGAGTCTGTTGACAGAACCTAGGGATAAAGCCTGTTGAAACACACTTGAGTGCATGTGGAGACAAGGAATGAGCCATAAACCTAAGCTCGTACCTGCCATCAGATGAGACAGATGTTCACACCCCTTAGGCCAGTACTTCGACTTCTGCAGCACATGTGCTTGCCTTTCTATCAGAGACCAGACATGGAGCTGCTGATTTTATCCTGTTAAAGCTGACAATTCTTTACTAAGCAGTATAGAAAAAATATGTATTTAAAAAAAAAAAAAAAAAAAGCTTTCGAAACAGGGATTTCTGCACCTACAAAATCCATACAGCTGCACCACGAGTGTGCTTTGTCTTCTCTAAATTAGAAAAAAAAAAAAAGCAAGGAAGCAACTAGATGCATGTGGTTATTATTTTGTCTGTTTATCCTCTTTTGTTTTTCTTTTTTGTCTGCGCAACATCTCTGTCAGAATTTCCTGATAGTCGTTTTAAGCCTAGCAAGGATCAGAAAGTAGCTGAGACAAGTTACTTCTTTCCCTTAGACATTACGTCAGCATGCCCTCTCCAGCATGGATGAAATATTTATTATGATTAATACAAAAGGCATTACAGACAGAGCATTTCAGGAACATCAGAACAGATTAAAATTTAAAATGATAACATACCTAATAGCTCTCTCTACCTCAGGATCTGGAGGGCTGTACTGAGGGTCTTTTTACCATTTTAGAAATTACATTAAAAAACATTCTTATATAATTTGCATTTTGGCCCAGTGCTGTTCAAGTGAAAAGCAGCCTAAATTCAGATTATAGCATTTTTTTAACTTACCATGGGCAGGAAAATTTGGTGCCACGTTTTGTATTAGCAAGCACTGCCTGGGTAACCTGGAGCCCCGTTTTTATTTTATAGACGTAATGAGAAGTAATAAGCCTCAAATAACAATCAGCAATCCTGCTTGATCAGTGTCTGCTGAACTATGTGTAGATCAGCTGTGGTGTGAGCAGCCTGGCCAGAGCCCTGTTGCCCTACGTTTCAGAAGCTCTGTTTCTGCTCAGGCCCTTCCATTGCTCACCGCCTGCATTACATACAGCAGCCATGCTGGGCCTGGGCCTGGGCCTGGGCTTGTGTTGTGTTGGTCCCATCCCTGACTGGAGTACCACAAGGTTGGGTCCTTGCTGGGATGGATGCTGCCTCTGCCTGCCTCTCCACTCTCCTGGCTCCACGGGCCATATGGAGCTTGAATTGATTGTGGGCAATTAACAAGGCAGGAATTATAAAGTACATAGTTATTTTATTTCCAAGAAGCCCCATAAACTGGTTAAATTTGAGTTCTAATTTGGTTGGGAAAAGTCTTCACAAAGACACTTACAGGCAATTTAGTAATTTAGAAAAATCAGAATATTGGAGAAGTTTGGCCACAGAATGGCTTTGCCCCATTTATAAATAGGCAGCCTGGAGCCCTAGGGAAAGTCTGTTTTACTCACAGCAGTGGAGTCGAATTCAGAGATAGTCCCTGGCTCCTTTGTGGCAGTATTGGAACTGCTTGGAGTCTTGACAGCTGTTGAGAGACGTCCAGATCTTCCCTGACTCTAGCAGGGTTCTGGGAAAGAGGTAGATGATCTCTGACCTGATCCTGGTTCACCTTGGCATGGAGGTTTGCAGAGGTGCAGGCAGGATCTCTTGCAGAGGCAGAGAGCACAATGTCAGTGGCACTTCTCACCACGTTGTGAGGCACTTAATGCCTTCACCTGGGAAACTTCAGGCACCTAAGTTTCCAGGTCGTTCAAGCCCAAAACATCAGGGCTAAGCTGGTCTGAAGCAGGATGCAGAGCAGACCACATTGTTGATCAGTCCACAGAGCAGAACGTCGAGCAAAGCAGCATACACTGAGGCAGAGCAGTGAGGCAGAGGCAGCATAGAGCAGCACAGAGCAGCTCTACTGCTTGCTTTATTGCTCAATGTATATTACTTGCCAGAGTAAAATGGCTCCTTTGGCCACAGAGATTCACCAATCAGAATGGCATTTGCAAAACTGACCATATTAGGTGAACCCAGGGCTTGCTTACTCTTATTTGAGCAAGACACTAACAAGTACCTAAATACCTGTGGGTACCTGTTAATCACTTTGTGAGGGGACATAATGGACCAGGCCTTTGTTCCGTTTCCCCCCCCCCCTTCCCCTGTCCTTGCTTCCCCCATCAGCAGAAGGGTGGTACAAGCCAGGACATCTAATAGGCCTATTAACCTTCCATGACAGAGCTACCCTGGTGTGGGATGCATGAAGATATACCCTATTTTCCATATTATCCCATACACCTATTACATCTTAGAAAGGCTCTCAGGCTCTCCACTCGCCTCTCTCTTTCCCCTAATTAAAGTTCATCACTTTATCAGCCTAACATCTTTGGACAGGCTAGACTGAAAAATACCAGAGGTATCTATCTCTTGAATTAAGCAGTTTTGCACCCTGACCACAGTCCAGTGATATCTTTGATTTCCCTGGGCTGACTGAGCAATAAAGCCAGGCTGTGGCCATGGCCTCTGGGATGCAGACGTGTTGGCTGGGCAGAAATGGCTGAGCCTTCCAACATCCTTTCTTGGAGTGATGGAAGGAGGAATACAAGGCCTGAGAATAAAGCTGTGCAAGATAAACAGAACTGCGTCAGATCACAAATGCTCTGAGGAAAATGCTGATGAGGGATTCCTTAAGCATCTGTTTATACTGCACAGGAGAGAAATCTGAATTACCATGGAGAACTTCAATTTCAATAGCATACGCTGGAGGCTTTGTGCTCCCTTGAAATAAATAAATAATGAAAGTCCCAATCCTACATAAGGACATTTTTTTTAACTCAGTAAGAATTGCATTTAGCTTGCAGGAATTTTATATCTAATCATAGAAGATAACATAAAATGTGCCATAGAACTAAAAATTAGCAGTTACTTCTTTACGAATGACACCATTTGCTCATTATGTTTCTTATTCACAAACAGGATAATATGAAAATAAATATACCTGGTACGTTAAAGTGAGTCATCTGGCAATCCAGAGAACAAGTAAAAGCAAATTCAGTTGGGAGAAATAGTTTATTTGGGAAAAAGATGAAAGCTGGGACTTGCTTAAGAACATTTTACCAAAGACTAAGAAAGAACCATTAACAAAGAGAAAAAAGGAATATCTGCCTGAATTGTCACACTGACTTACTGAAGTAAAAATAGCTATATAAAATATTCTACAACAGGGAACAAAGGGATTACAATTAATGTGTATTAGATTATCAGGAAGAACAAAAAAAGCCCATATTGTAGGGTGCAATGATCAGTATCATGGAGAGTAAAGGACAGTAGCAACTTTCTAATCATAGAAGCTGAAAAGGAATCTCAGCAATGACATTGTCCCTTTGTTGAACAGAAATGATAGAAATGCCAATAAAGATGCAGGAAAGCTAAACATGTTCAATAAATAGATTGGTTCTGCCTTTAGGAGTGAGAATAAGCTTCTATGAGGTTTAACCTTCCCCACCAAGTACATCTCTCTGCCAAATTAACATCTTTATTCTTGTTCTGTGCTGGTCTAATTGGATTTTCAAGTGGTGTTCTAATGGTCAGCGTTTCCTTTTTAACTGTCCTAACACAGTGTTTCCTGAGATTGGGCTTTTCTTCTCTGCGCTACCATTTGATAAATGAACCTGAAATAATGCTACAGAGAAATCATGTCAGCAGCATTCTTTGGAGATGTCTGAAATCTCTCCATCATTGGCTTCGACCCATCACCATACATAAGTCCAGTTTACTTAGTATCTCTGATGTTTTAATTCATATTCAACTATGCTACTTTCTTTGCTGTCAGTAGCTTAGAAGTTTATTGAACAGCAGCTGTGTCGGCACTTTTGTATAAAAAGTTAGTTTAGAACTAATTTCTGAACCACCAACATTGATTTTCAATTAATCTTAGACCACTAGAGAAATTCTAAAGCAGTGGAAGAAAGCTAAAACTATGTCAGTTTTTGTTAAAAGGTACACAGGAATACAGAAGTCTTCACAGGCCTATCTGCTGTTCATCAATTCCCAACAGAAAACAAGAGTGCTTGTTAATCAGATTTCATGCTGTAAAGCTATTGTTAATCTCATCCAAGAAAGCTTCACTGATGACAGGGATTTCCTGAACTGAACCACCTGAAAAATTCTAAAACATTTGTCTGAAAAAAAAAAAAATAAAAAAAAAAAAAAATCCTGGAACTTAGACCAATTTGACAAAGAAAAGAAGACAACCATCAGACACTCTAAAGTACCCAGCAAAATTTCTCATTAGGATGTCTTGTAGAATACCATGCTTTTATTTTAAAAACATTTTTATATATTCTTGATCCTTTGTATGCCTTTGGTTGGCCTTTTTCTTTCAGATCAACAAGTAAAATTTTTAAAAATGCATGGAACAAAAACATGCTGGGTTGTATTCAACTACAGTTCTCCAAGAAGTTCAGAGCTTTTAGGTGTAGCTGGGAGGAGAGACGTTTTGCACGCTTCCTCTTGGACGGCTTTGATGTATTTCTTATATATATTTCCTATTCATCTAAGGGGCCACAAAAAATACCAAATTAATGAAAGCAAACCAAAAACTGTAAACTTTGAAAAAGCATGCATCATGAGAGTCTTCGGGTATGTAATGTTAGTATTTGTTTGGTGAAGTCTTTTTAGGGAAAGGTGAAACAATCACTGTTGCAAGAAAGGAAACTCCATAACAACTACTATAGAGTGCTACTCATAATAACCTTTTGCAACATATTATATGACGGTAGACCATAACACTGCTAACTAATGTATAAGATGACTTATCTCTTAGCTTCCTTTATTTTAGTATGTTGATCACAACTTTCTTTCCCAGCTGAAATTACCTGGCTTCTATTTTGTCAGTTATTCTAAAAGGTTACGCGTGAGACATTCAAAGGCTGTGTTTAGGAAGCATTATTTGCCCACAAGAGTCATAGACCACTAAGCAGATTTACAACCTTGTACGTAAGTTATCCTTGCTAATCTTTGCTTAAGAGTAAGTTGAGCCTGATACGATAGCTAAGCAGCCCTCAGTATTGTATTGAGTTACGCTTCACTGCTCGTAGTGGTATTTTTTTCTGCTAAATGATCAATCTCAATTTAGGTGTTGGGGGAAAAGAAAGAAGAAAGAGGAGAGAGAAAGCAGCACTAGCTGTCTCTCAGTCTTCTGTAAAGCATGATTTCCTGAACCACCAGTTGCATCAATGCTTTCTGCATTGAACTGGGCTTCAAGGAAGTTCAAGAGCCTTGCATGAGAAGGAGTTGTGCAGGGAGTGATTAACCATGTGCTTTGTAGAAAAATAACTCTCGCAGGTTATAGCACAATACATTTATAATTCATATACTTCCAAGCATAGAGAAGACTGCCCCACAACTGTGAAAGTCACTGAAAATCTAGATTAATTACAACAAAGCAGTTTAATTAGTCTTCAAAATTTTACATAAATGAAAAAAAAAAAGCATCAAATTCTTTCCTGTCACTAAGTATGCATGATTTCTAGAAATAAGAAGAAAATTCAGCACTGATTGGTCTATAAATTTAATTACTCAGACTGCTACTTTTAGTAAGATATAAAAAAGTGTTAGTTTACATTTTTTAAAAGAATTCTGCCCCTTCTAGAAAAAAATAAAATACTAGCCTCTCTACCCATAACCACTCGGGCAAAAGGTGGAGGATACAGAAAAAGCCTTCACACTTGAGGCAAACCCGAGCTCTCTCAGGCCAGAGAAGATGCAACTCTCCAAGTAGAAATTCCGTCCCAGTAACACCCTGTCTTGAGGAGTGAGCTATCCTCAACTGGGATCAGCTGGCAAGAGCACGTTCAGCTGTTCTGGAGCTTGTGCTAGCATGCAGGGAAAGAGCAGCTATCTCTAAATAAACTGCAATGTGTTTTCAGATCTCTACGTATCACATTCAACCATGAATTACACCTGGAACACTCTTGTGGTGGTTTGCAAGTTATCTGCCCCTCCTCCCTCNCCTTAAGAGTGGTTTCTAACCACCCCTACCACCTTCCACAATCTTATCTCACCATCTGTTTCATGCAGCAGATAGGTGGAGGTAGATCAGCCAGAGGGGTTAGCGACAGGAAAGAAGTTAGTGGAATTATTCAGATTCAGCGACAGAAGGCAAGGAGAAAGAGCCATGCAAAGCCACAGCCCAAAGCGGTCTGAAGCAGTCTGACCCTCTGACTTATCTATATTTTGGTTAAAGCTCTTAAACAGTTATTTTTTTTCTCTCAGTAAAGCTATGAGTGAAGTAGCATTCATCTGTGCTTTCCTCTCTCAGCCTATAGTCTAATTCCTCATTCAAATCCTCCAATTAGTTCAAACCAGCACAACTCTACAGAACATGGAAAGCTGATGCACTGTTTTCTCCATGTGATACTACCTAAATACTTAGCCTTGCAAACTGTTTATTAGAATATCAGCGTCATTTCTGACTGATCCTGAAAAGAGATGCCATTCCCTCCAAGTCTTTGATGGACTACTTACTAGGCAAACACCAAGGGGAAATACCAGTACCACAGGACAGATCTTGAAGCCACCATTACAGAAATGTTAAAGAAAATAGCATTTCCTTTGCTATTATACACTACTGGAAATTTCCTGTGCACAGTACAACCACCATGCATTCAGTTGCTTATGTACATGCACCTCAACGGTTGGCAGTGGACCTGCCAAAATCTTGTCCCTCCAGCTAGCTTTTGACACACTGTGAAAAGAGACCTGAAATCAGAGCCACTGTGCAGTTTGGCTTGCTTATAACTGATCTATATGTGATAGCATGACAAAATGTGAACAATAGTGCTTGACATCCCACATGTTATCACATGCCAGAAATGTTTGGAGGGTGGAACAGAATGACATAAAAATAAATTATGTGGAGCGTACTTTTATTTCCATGCTAGGCAAGTGACATTGTTTTGGCAGCTCAGTCTGACACGGTAAGTACAGTATCCTATATATTTTCTAATTTGAAGAGATACACTAATGTGATGGAGAAAAGTATTGACTTCCTTTTATTTCAGTTGGAGTTGCATATATTTAAATGCAAAGTACACATAACTTAGGTGTCTTTGCTTATAAACGATCTCAGAATAAACCACAGACTATCGCACTTACTTCCTTAAACAAGGTAGAAGACTTCATTCCCTCCACCTGAATTTTGTCAGCAGATTTAAAATAAGCATGTGTTAAAGCAAGAGTGTGTATAATTATGGTTTTTCACAAAAGCAACAATTGACAAACATGGAGCTTTTTCCAAACCAACAATGGATAGCATTTTGCAGCCTCTTAGAGAAACAAGTGGATAAAGCACAGGCATTGCAAAGTCTCATTTGCCAGCAATCAATAGCCCTGGGATAGAGCCTATGCACAGAAAAAACTGTGCTTCCTTCTCCATTAGGGGCCTGTCTACCTCAACAATTAGATCACAAAAAATAGTGAAGGGGAAAGAGTCTTCCTTTTCCTTAGAAGAGTTCATTTTTTTTTTCTCTCTTGTATATCTTTCTCTTTTTTTTCTCATTATTGTTTGGGGTTTGTTTTGACTTTTTTTTCCTCATTTCTTTTCCAGCTCCAACCTCAGTACAAGAAGAATCTAGAATTCTACCCAAATGGCTATTATCCTATTTAAACATACTCAGGACTGTCTTACTCACAACTATTTTGTTTCATATATTCCTCTCTATATTTTCCTGAGGAGTCCTTATTCTCCTTTGCACGTTGTAAAAAATTAATACCTCAAGATGAAGAACATCATGAAGGCTTTTTCTCATCTGACCTGGTGACACCCTGTACCACCCCTGACTGGAATATGACTGTCCAACAGCCATTTATCCCCTTTCCATGCACCTCTCTTTTTACCTATGCAATCTTGCATCCAAACAAGATACTAACTATACTGCAATGGATGAGTCGTGTATGCAGTAACTCAGGAAGTCATTTGGTAAAATTAACATTTAGAAGCAGGCACCAGTAGTTATTTCACACATTATTAACTTATATTACAATTCAAATAAGCTTACAGCTGGCAAAAAAAGTCTCTTCTGTAAAGTGATCTCAAACATAATAGGCTTAATCAGAGATAAATTAAATTAGTCAGTCATGCATACTACAGCATATTAGCACTGAGTAGTTATTAAATACGTTTTCTGTTATCAGTTGTGCAGGCAATATTGTAGGCAAACAAAGTGCATGAGAAACCAGTAAATAAACTTTATGTTTGGGAGGCTACATGTCTGACATTTCCTGGATTTTATCAAAATGTTACATGATCTCTACTACTATAACTGGCATCTGGTTAAGTCCCCATAAACGATTCAACTTCACTCCCAGGCAATTAGCCAAAAGCAGAGTAGACAGAACTAATGAATACCTAGACAGCAGATGTTCAGTGTGGTTTTGTGTTTTGGAGGGGATTTCTTCCATGGCAATTTTCAGAAAGAAAGATGCATGCATGGATGAGTCATAGCTGGTACACAATTGATAAAGAGGAGACAGGCAACATTTCTATTTGTTATGAAATTAATCTTTGTGCTTAGGACTTTTCAAAATTTATTTTCCCCTTCGCCTTCGCTACTTCAGTTTGAAAAGGTCTTGTAATTGTGTGCAAATATTGAAAAGTGTTACTCCCACCCTGCTTCTATCAAAACCTGCTTTTGTATTGCTGTTGTAGCAGCCAGCAGCATCACCTTCATCTCCAGCTAAAAACTTGTCTAAAAAAGAATACAACACAAAATCACTCACATGCGCTTTACAAGAGGAATCGTTACTTTCATGATAGGATCCTAAAACTGTGCCTTGTTCTTTCATCCATCTTTCAGAAACCTACTTGCACATTACCTGGAAACATCATAACTTGCCGAGCCTGACCCAGAAGACTTAGGAGCAGATCTGACATTCTATAACACTCCGCACATTTAAAACTCAATGTAAGGTGACAAGAACATTAAGCTGCCCACAGAGCAAAATCTGAAACTAATCAGTATCTGTTCTGAGCCACAGGTACAATAATTGGAAAATTAAAGTGCCTGTGAACTGCTAGGGCTGGCTGCATCAAAAAGCAACACCTTGAAATGATTAATGAAGACAAATGTATGCAACTATTTCTATTGACAAGAACTTCAGATAATTGCAGACTAAAAGAATAACATTATAGTTCTCATTTATGTTCTCTAATGCTCATCTCTTCCAAGAACCTACTGTGAAGAAACCTGTAGGCAATCACTGGTTAATAAGATTTTTTAATGGGAGCTCTTTTAACTCAGATACATAGAAAACACAGGTCTTTTGCTGCTTCTAGAGCAACCATTGCCTGTGCCAGCTGCAGCATGGAGGGCATCAGTCATGACAGAGACATTCTACATCAGGCCCTTCACCAGAAAATGCTAGGGTGACCTGTAAAAGTAATATGACTCAAATAATATGTGATGGCAGCACTCAACAGACCTCTTAAGAAAGTAATTCATGGTGATATTGTTTCGAAATGTACCTTTCTTCTTTAGTGCTCCCACCACATCCATCAGTGGCACAGCCAGTTCACTCGCTCAAACAGGTTGTCCTAATGTGCACCATCGTGGATGTGACTACTGCAGCAGCTCAGAACCACGTGAGGTGGGGGCTCTATTTCTTAGGTGTGAGACTAAATAAACTCACTTAAAAAGCAAATGGGATATATAAATATACACGCATACACATAAATCAATAAGAATTTTTTTAGAGCTTTCCCTCCCCTTTAAAGTACTGATAAAAATTCCAATTATGTCAGCCCTCTGGGACATCAAAATTGAGTCCCAAGTGGAAAAGATTAAACAGCATCTCTTTTTAAGGGGAAGTTATTGAGTACTGAGAGGATCCTGACTCCCAAGGCAAGCACAGTTTTCACTGTATCTCTTAGGTCAAAGCACATCAAATGCTTAGGAGTCACACTGGAAAGAAAATTAGCACTACAGGCAAGGAGTAACAGGTTTGGAGAAGAAAGGATTCACCACTTTGAAGGCAATCTAAATACAAACAACCAGCCCTGTATTCAGAGTATCTTATGACTGTGGAATTATACATATATTCAGAAGCTAGGAAATGCAACTAATCCTGGTGCCTCTATCAGGCATGAACGTGTACAGTTGTACTAACTCCCAGAGCTGCACCCAGTTCTGCACTCTCTCCCCATGCACTTCCCACCACTTTTTCTTAGCAAGTATCCTGGTTTTGCTGGGACAGAATAACAGTCCAACCACAGGCTGTAGTTCTGAGTCAGTCAGAACAGCTGATTCGAGTTAGCTTACAAGTGTATCCCATAACATAGAATCATAGAATCATAGAATGGTCTAGGTTGGAAGAGACCTCAAAGATCATCCAGTTCCAACCCCCTGCCATAGGCAGGGACACCTCCCACTAGATCAGGACGCTCAAGACCTCATTGAGCCTGGCCTTGAACACATCCAGGGAGGGAGCAGACACAACCTCCCTGGGCAACCTGTTCCAGTGCCTCACCACCCTCGCTGTGAAGAATTTCTTCCTAACATTCTGTTCAAATCTCTCCTCCGCCAATTTGAACCCATTCCCCCTCGTCCTGTCATTACAAGACCTTGTGAACAGCCCCTCCCCAGCCCTCCTGTAGGCCCCCCTCAGATACTGGTAGGCTGCTATAAGGTCTCCTTGAAGCCTTCTCTTCTCCAGGCTGAAAAGCCCGAACTCTTTCAGCCTGTCCTCATAGCAGAGGTGCTCCAGCCCTCTGATCATCTTTGTGGCCCTCCTCTGGAACCTCTCCAGCAGTTCCATGTCCTTCCTGTGCTGGGGGCTCCAGAACTGCACACATCAGTGTCACACTCAGTATAGAGGATCACAAGATGCTTCTCCTCTGCTTGCATCTCTTCTTGAGGACTACCTTCCTGAATATTGTTACTGCTCTGCCTTTTCTGGGCTGACTATAACTTTATGTATCTTGTATTGATATTGATATTCATCCAGTGAGACTTAAATAGGCTGGAGGGTTGGACAGGAAGAAACTTAAATTCCATGGAATTCAATAAGGGCAAGTGTAGAGTCATGCACCTGAGAAAGAACAACCTCAGGTATCAGCATAGGTTGGGGACTAACCTGTTGGAAGGCAGCAAAGGGGAAAAGGATCTGGGGGTCTTAGTGGATGGCAGGTTGACCATGAGCCAGCAATGTGCTTCTGGGCCAAGAGGGCAAATGCCATTCTGGGGTGTATTAAAAGGGCTGTGGCTAATAAGTTGGGAGAGGTTCTTCTGCCCCTCTATTCTGACCTGGTGAGGCCACATCTGGAGTACTGTGTCCAGTTCTGGGCACCTCAGTTCAAGAAGGACATAGAACTGCTTAAGAGAGTTCAGCACAGAACCACAAAGATGATCAAGGGAAAGCAACATCTCTCTTAGAAGGAGAGTCTGAAGGAGCTGGGGCTCCTTAGCTTGGAGGAGATGGAGGGGTGACCTCATTAATGTTTATAAATATGTAAAGGGTGAGCATTGAGAGGACAGATCCAGGCTCTGCTTGGTGATGCCCAAAGATAGGACAAGGGGTAATGGGTGGAAGTTGAGGCATAAGAATTTTCATTTAAATGTGAGGAGGAATTTTATTCCCTGTGAGGGTGACAGAACACTGGAACAGGCTGCCCAGGGGGATTGTGTCATCTCCTTCTCTGGAGATATTCAATATCTTCCTAGGTGTGTTCCTGTGTGATAGGTGATCCTGCTCTAGCAGGTGGGTTGCACTTGATGATCTTTCAAAGTCCCTTCCAGCCCCTGGCATTCTGTGCTTTAGCTATTTCATTAAATCTGTTTTCATTTCAACCTGTGGGTTTTCTCTCATTTTCCTGATTCTTTGCTGGGGAGGGGTTATCAGAAGGTAGAATAACTGGTATGGCTTAGCCTTAGATAGAGCAAAATTGTGCTCAATCTGCTCCAGACAAGTCCTCCTTGGGCAAGGCTATTAACAAAAGCAGTAAGAACGATTTGCAGCAGAGAGGCAGAATTTTGTCATGTTTGCTTATTTCTATTTCCATTAAAAGTGGTGCTTTGGATGAAAACACGTTTGTGATGATGCAGCTGTCCAAAATCAGGATGTTCTCATGCATTACATTTTCTATCCTTTTCACAATGGAAAAATACAAAGGATTATTTAAATAATCATATGCATTTCAAAAAGAGTTGAGGAAAAGAGATATGGCAAAGAAATTCTCTGCAGCTATTGGCCTACATTGTAATTCTGGCCTGTAAAGACAGTAGTAACAGGAAGTTTAATATCTAAAATATAAGAAATTTGGGTTTACATTTGCTGTACATTAATTTCTTGCACAACCTCAAGCAATCTCTGAGGTGAAACAGAGAAACCTCCATGTGAGTTTCAGATACCATCCCATATGAGGGGGAAATTTGAACCATGGTGAGAAACTTTGCACAGGCTTTCCAAGCATGTTGATAACACAGCTTAGCAGGATTTGCCCAAATGAAAATTGGATGAATGGCTGGGCCTAGAGAGCTAGGATCAGTGGCACAGGTCCAGCTGGGGAGTGATCACTTGTGGTGAACCCCATGGATCAATACTGGGGCCAGTACTACTCAGCATCTTCATTAATAATCTGGACGGTGAGGCAGGGCGCACCCTTAGCAAGTTTTCAAGGGACACAAACCTGGGAGGAATGACTTACGCCAGTGTGTTCGTCTGCCATCCAGAGGGACCTGGACAGGTTGGAGGAATGGGCTGACAGGAACCTCATGCAATTCAAATAGGAAAGATGTCAAGTCCTGCCCCTGGGGAAGGATAACCCTGAGCACCAGTGCATATCTAGTCACAAATGTCTGGAAAACAGAAAAGAACCTGGAGGACTGGCTGACTGTGAGCCAGTAATGCCCCCTTGCAGCAAAAGACAGCAGCCTTCTGGACTACGTTAGGCAGAGAGTCAGTAGCAGGTTGAGGAAAGTGGTAACCCCAGGACACAAGACAGATGTAGACATAATGGACAGAGTCCCCCAAAAGGCTGTAAAGGTGATGAAGGGATTGGATGACCTTTGATGTGAAAAAAAGCTGAGGGAGCTGGGACTGTTCAGCCCGGAGAAAAGGCGGCTACTACTAATGACTGAGGCAAAGAAGGCATTAAGAACCTCAGCCTTTTACTTATCCTTTGCCACTATGTTTTCTTCTACATACAATAAAGGATGGAGATTCTCCTTTGCCTGTCTTTTGTTGCTAATGTGTTTACAGAAATATCTCCACCAGGCTGCAAAAGATGATATGGTTTTTACTTATACGCATTTTCTCCCCACCTTTTATTGCTGTCTTTACCTTGGCTCGCACTTTTTCTTGCAGAGAACTAAAAAATGGCAGTGGATGTTATGTCCTTTGGGAGATGCTGGTTCTCTAGTCCACAAGAGGTGTGAAAGAAGCCCTGACCCTTTTTGTTACCCTTGCAGTCGTGAAGTAGTTGAAGAGGAACCATAGCATTTTTCTTATGTGGCAGCAAAAAAACCTAGCTTACTCCTTTGCTCTGATGGTTTGGGAGCAGAGAAGCAAGCAATTTTTTATGCCTTGAATCTCTGCTGACTGGGAATATGACAGAGAAGACACCAGGCTTTCCCTTCTACCTGGTATAGGAAGTGAAAGTAGTGAGCAGGTATCTCCCTCCTGCATTCCGTGCAGACATTTACACAACATAATATATATGTTAAGAAAAAACCAAACAAACAAAAGAACAAAACCCAAACCCAAAAAAACCCCAAACCCTAATACTGAATTGGGAAATGAAGGAGAAAACTATATGACAGGAGAGATAAATATCAAAAAAAGAGAATCTAGTGAGGGAAGATGTGGAGGAAACATGAAAAGATCATGCTCAAAAGTAGAATGTGCACTCTGACATCTCTTCCACCTAGAGAAAAATATAAAATACAGTATAAATGTTTGGCTTTTATCATACTCTTTTCTAGAGCACTCATATACCAAAGAGTTAGGTATTCTGAGGAGCGATTTCATAAAGTCTGTCAATGCACCAGATTCACAAAATCATAGAATCATAGAATCAGAGTTGGAAGGGACAACAAGGATCATCTAGTTCCAAGACCCCTGCCATGGACAGGGGGTGCAGAACCCTGCACTTGGTCTTGTTGAAACTCATGATGTGGGCATGTGCCCACCTCTCCAGCCTGTTAAGGTCTCTCTGGATGGATCCCTTCCCTCCACCATGTCAGCTGCACCACACAGTTTGATGTTGTTGGCGAACTTGCTGAGAGGGCACTCAATGCCACTCTCCATGTCACTGATGAAGATGTTAAACAAGAGTGGTCTCAGTACTGATCCTTGAGGGACTCCACTTGCCACTGACCTCCATTTGGACATGGACCCATTGAGAGCCACTCCTGGCTGTCAAGCCAGTTCTTTATCCACTAAGTGGTCTTGATCCACCAGGATGTTGTGTGGGACAGTGTCAAAGGCTTTCCTTGGGTCCAGATAAATGTCATCTGCTACTCTCCCCTTGTCTATTGATGTTGTGACCTTGTCATATAAGGCCATGAGATTTGTCAGACAGTATTTGCCCTTGGTACAGCTGTGTTGGTTGTACCCAATCACCTCTTTGTTATTCTTTTGCCTGTAGTGCCTCCAGGACGATCTGCTCCATGATCTTGCTGGCCACAGAGGTAAGACTGAATGGACTACAGTTGCCTGGATCATCCTTCATTCCTTTTTTGAAAGTGGGGCTATCTTTCCCCTTTTCCAGTCAGTGGGGACTTCAGTGAACTGCCATGACTTTTGGAAAGTAGTATATGAATAAAACTCTAACCATAAAACAGGAAAATCTTGCCCCTCAAAATTCATCCTGCAGCCCACACCACCACTATATCTCTAATATCCTAGCTAGAGTTTAACAAGTAATGCATTAAAATGCTCTGAACATGCACCTGTCCCATTCTTCTTTCATAGTCTTCTACACTCTGCCTGCTCTCTTCCCATCCTTAGTCATAAGTTAAGACTTACGGGAAGATATTCTTGTCCCAAACAGCTACAGCAAATTCCATAGTTTGATTTCCATTATTCAGTTTGATTCCTGCTACCTCCACCCATCCTCATTGAAACATAAATTTCATAACATCCATTCCCCAAATCTAACTCCCTCATTAGTCACAAGCATATTAACTGCCTTCATTTTGCACATGTTCTCTTTCACCTATCATTGCTAAAACCTCCTTTAAAGAATATCTTCACTTCTCATTCTTCAATTTTTTTTCTTTACCCTAGAGCAGCATTTCTCGTTATTAGCTATGATATATTTTTCAAAATCACCTGAAATACTCCTCAAAACCTCATGTTCCACATTTCCTCTTTAATGTCTGACATGCCTCTACTCCTAGACTCAAGAATTAGAGTACTCCAGGGTTCAGATAAGAAGCTTTCAGTGAAATACTATATCAACGTTGTAGGATAAAAAAATCAGCTGCATAAACAAGGCCTGGACAGTTCATCAAAACAGTCATACATTCCCTTAGCACAAACAGCAAACAGTAAGTAAACTGTCCTATGCATACAGGTTTTATTGCCTGCTTCCAATGACTCTATCTTATTTTCACCATCAATAAAAACTATAGATTTGGGGAGGCATAAAGTGAGTTTAATGAGGAATTTTTAAAATTCTCATAAAATGATGGATCTACTAGGCAAACACATTGATTTTCAATGCAGGGAAGTAGTGAACATCACTGCAATGCCCAAGAACATATAGGGAGGCCAAGGTAATGCCAGGGTTCCCCCTAACAAGCCTTGTTTTCCACTGGTTTCAGAATTTGGCCTGTAGATTCTCACTGTAGACTACATTTGGCAAAGAACACTTCAGGCTGGGAGTATTTTCTTGCCACAAATGAATCTTCAAAACAAATTAAATCTGGGTCATTTTTATGTGGTCAACAGTGCAAAGGACTCTTTCTGTGCTTGTTAGTGGTCTTCCAAAAAAAAGGCTTTGATTTTACAAATATCAAACTTGGCAAGTGATAAATCCATAGAACTGTGCAGTCAAATCATTTGGGGTATTCTGGAGGCACACTCAGTTAAAAATAAACAGAGTTTGACTCAGTCACTTTTCCTGGGTTTTTTAAAGCAATCTTTACAGTTATTTTTATAAGTGAGACTTTCCAAAGTTATTCCCGTTTTCCAAAAGAGATTTAAAGTATGTTTCAGCACAGCTTTTAGCATACAGTCTTTGGGCAATGCAGAAGTTGTAAAGGTGCACTGAAGTGACGACAGCAGAGAAAAATGACCCTCAGCATCTCAACCCATTGCTTTAGTAATCTGCATGGACAAACTCAGTTTCAACACATTTTAACACCAAGAAAGAGGCACTTTAATGTCTGTGTTTAGGCTCACTCTTGCTATCCACCAGTGGCTTCACAGGAATTGTCCCATGTTAAATGCAAAAAAAAAAAAAAAAAAAAAA
>VWZI01018595.1:380757-406373 GCA_013396835.1 Psilopogon haemacephalus
AAAAAAAAAAAAAAAAAGGTGGTGAGAGGACTAATTACCAGCTTTGACTAATCAGACTAGGATCTGAAAAGGAGCTGGATATTTCTCTACCTGCATCTCTACTAGTATCAAAGGAACGGCAAGCAAAATCATAGAATGGTTTAGGTTGAAAGAGACCTCAAAGATCATCCTGTTCCAACCCCCTGCCATAGGGAGGGACACCTCCCACTAGATCAGGATGCTCAAGATGTCATCCAGCCTGGACTTGAACACCTCCAGGGAGGAAGCAGCCACAACGTCCCCGGGCAACCTGTTCCAGTGTATTGCCACCCTCACTGTGAAGAACTTTCTCCTAACATCCCATTTAAATCTCCCCTCTGCCAGAGATTTAAATCAGGCCACTATTTATCCTTCTGCTATTCTGGTGAATTCAAAACCTGTAGTTCCTTTGACAGCTATGCACTATCTGTCTCAGCACATTCACATAGGTGGCAATGACTAAAATGGAATAAACTGAAAGAGGGTAGATTTAGATAAGGGTGGTGAAGCACTGGAACAGATTACTGTAGACACTGAAGTGGAGTAGATGTGACTTTACAGAAACAAGGAAAGGGCCTCTCATAAAATATTCCATTTCGCCAGTTGGCATGTAAGCCAAAAGCAGATACACGAAACTCCAGCTCCTGCATGCAAAAGGTAGACTGATTCCTTGTATTGTTATTGCTGTCATTTTTATCCTGCCTGGATCTGTAGCAGTGGTAGCAGGATGGGACACGTGCCTATACCACATTTCCTTAATACCCACCACAGAATCAAAGAAATATTCAGGTTGGAAAAGACCCTCAGGATCACCAAATCCAACTGATGACCCTACTCTACAAGGTTCCCCCTAAATCATCCTACCCACAATATCACGTAACCACCTCTTCTGTGAATGAAAACTAAAATGCCATCTCCTGTGTTACGGCTAATCAGCTATAAGCATGTGATCCCTCTTCTGCTACTCTTCACTCCAAGGCCAGTGACCTCTGTGAATTATTATTGAATTACAAACCAACAATTCAATATTGTAAAGTCTTAAACTGCTACAAATTAGACCTACCAAAGCTCATCTTCTGCCAGGCCTGAACTCTGGAGCCCCCGGGTAAGGATCTTTTAAGAAAGTACAGTCATTCTGCCATGATTGAGGGAGCCTGCAGCTATGGAAAGAGTATCCAGGTGTAGCTGTCTTTGCATGGGCAGTCATGTTCCAAGCAAGTTGTCATCAAGAGGAAAGTGTGAAACCAGAGAGGGTTCCAGCAGTCTGGAGGATCCCACAACCACCATAAGAGACTTGCAGTACTTGAGATCTGTCTGTTTCACTCCATAGAGTATGTGATGTATGAAGAGATGGGTGGGTGGGTGGATGGACAGGTGGACAGAAGAGAGTTTTCTGTCATTCTGAGACAGCTCGGATGGCTAGAACAACAGATGCTCTTGCTACTAATGGTATTTAGAATCACAGAATCATAGACCTTATAGTGGCCTACCAGTACCTGAAAGGGGCCTACTAGAAAGCAGGGGAGAGGCTTTTGACAAGGATGTGTAGTGACAGGACAAGGGGGAATGGATTGAAGCTGGAAGAGAGAGTTAGACTGGATATTAGGAAAAAATTCTTTACAGTCAAGGTGGTGAGAGACTCTGGAACAGGTTGCCCAGGGAGTCTGTGGATGCTCCCTTCCTGGAGGTGTTCAAGGCCAGGTTGGACAGGGCCTTGAGCAAACTGGTCCAGTGGAGGGTGTCCCTGCCTATGGTGAAGGTGTCGGAACTCGGTATCTTTAAGGTCCCTTCCAGCCCAAAGCATTCTATGATGAACCTTCAAAACTAAACCACCTTATGGTGTTAACATACCCAGTGAGCTGGAGAAAATGTGTGACTCACTTCCAAAAAGGATTTGATGATTCTATGCGTGTTGTAAACAAAAAGACCTTGCACAAACTGTGCTTGCATCTCCTAGTGGATTCTCTGGTAGCTGATCGTGAAATCCCTACTTGATGCTTTTAAGGCTGTCAACTCAGTACAGTTGATAAGGGCTGTCTCACAGTACAGAAATTGGGTACTTGAGAAGCATTTTGGAAGAGCCAATGGTCATGCCCTTTGAAAAAGCCCAGCTTCTCAGAGGATGGCTTCCAGTGTCATGTGAAAGATTAATCTTGCTGGTGAGGCTGGACTGGATTAGGTGGTTTGTTCAGGGTTGGCAGGAATGTCTTTGCAACCACTGCCAGCGCTGGAATAAATTGAAGCATAGCTATACTGAAATGAACGAAAATGACCAAGTATTCTGGAGTGCAAACAGCCTTCTGGGGTTTGCTTTATCACAAACAATACCTCAGTAACAAGTTTTCAAAAAAAATTAGGAGAAACAGCTTTGAGAATAGGTCTTTCTTAATGTATGTAAAATAACACCAATTTAAGTATTACATTTTATCTCTAGGCTGTATTGGGCTTTATTGAAAAATCATAACGGAAAGGGCTCATTTAGGAACGTGTCATTTCCTTATGACAAATGGTAAAAAACACACAAGGAATCACATGCAATGCATGGAATTTCAGAGGTCTGCACCCGGACAGTCGTTCAGGGGCTCTTTACAGCTTTCTGAGACTACAACTGTTCTTACAATTATTCTCTTAAAAAAAAAGAAAAAAGTCCTTAATAGCATAATGCTTGTACCATTAATGTGTGATTTGCTGCAGGATACTCGCAGACAAATTAATTAATGGGAATAATGGATCTAAATTTGTAGAATGTTAAGTTTGTAGTATGATCTTCAAGGAGTGCCCATTACTTGCAATTCTCATAAACTTCCGTGTTGAAATGTGGAGGTTAAACACCTGCAGGAGGCAGGGAATAGTATTTTGGGCAGTTAGTTTCAGTATTCATGTATGATATGAACTGCAAAATGAGAATAGACAACTAAAAATATCTTAATATGGCACAGTGCCAAAAACAATGAGACAGAAACATTTTTCTGGCAAGATTACTTTAGAGTCATTTAAAAGGAATCCTTTAAAAAGTAGAAATAAATTAATGACTGTAGGCAAGTTACGTTGCAAATGTGCTTTTCCTTAGCAAGCTGTCACTGCATACAGAGGTGAAATATATACCTGCAAGTAAAGAAAATACATCTCTATATTTTTTAATATTATATTTATGTTTTATTATATCCTATTTTTCAAATGCTGTTAAAATTATCTAACATAAAACTAATATTTATTCCTCTATTATAAGTACCAAGCAACACTGCAAAACCAAGACCTACAGCTATACAAACACATCTTATTTCATCTACACAAGAAGAAATATGTCTTCTCGATACTTGTTGGGAATGCTCTCCAAGTGTGTGGTCATCAAGCTTTAAATCACAGAGTAACATAAGAAAGTATGTTAAAGCATTTAATCGCCTATTATTACTTCTTAAATTATTTGTTAGTAGGTTGTTTGGGGTTTTTTTTTTTTCCACTTGTGATATTCTACCACTCACAGAGGTAGGCTGGTTTCTGCTCAATTATTTTTTAAAGTAAATAAATAAGCACATAAATAAAAAGAAAGCTCACTCTAGAAGAGGCGAATTGTTAGGGAGAGACAGAAATTACCCAAGAGAACCAGACTAGAGAACATTCGCCTTCTCCATAATGAATTTGCTGAACCCAGGCAATTGCAATTACAGTACCTTTCCATGGCAGGAACTCCTGTTGTTATTGATACCTTTTATAGTCCATGTCATGTAGAGAGACTCCCAGAAGGCTTGATATTGTTAGAGCAAAGCAGGCTGGATTGAATGTGGAAGCAAGTTGAAAATCCTGACATTTCTAGTTGCCTCCCCTTAGAAATAAAGTCCAATGTATCAAGATGTGCAGAATGCAAGGGAACTAAGTTACATCAATGGGCTGCTTAAAATGATAAAAACAGACCCATTTGAAAATACAAATTCCATTCCTGCATCTTGAAATGGAGTGAAATAAATCTATACACTGGATATTCTAAATAAATTGCTCTAGTGGCATACATACTTAAGTTTGAATAACACTGTAGTACTGTAATTGTAGTTTAGAACTTGAGCACTTACGAAGGCCAAAGTTTTTCATATGAGGTGTTGTCCCTCAAACTGTTGTCCCTCACCTAGCCTCTCCTGTCACCCTGCTTGCAACAGATCAGTAATTAAAAGCAAGTTATGCTAGTTACTCTAAACCCCTGGGTTGTTTCTGAGAACAAGGTTGTCAGAGATTTTTTTTCTTTTTCTGTATATTTTCTTCTGCTATAATGTTCCACTGTCTCCAGGAAAACATATGATACTGATCAGGGTCAAGGAAAGTTGCACTTGCCATGTTTGTGAGACTCTACAGAATTTTTTCTGCACAGAACAGGGATCTGAGAAATATGCTTTGACTGTCTTCCGCAGAGAATTCACACAAAGTCATACATGCAGATGTTTGTTAGCACCGAACTGCCCACAGGTGATCTCTGTACCTGAGTGTGCCCCAGCTCATGAAGCTTCGGTCCCCCAAGCGTATCTCCAGGTATTAAACTGACCTTATTTCAGGACTGCTCCTAGTAATTATGGGCACTACCTTGAAGACCACAAAGAATTTTTAATTTATGCCCACTCTTTTCCATGAGCTAATGTCCTGTTGCCATAGAAGAAAAGGAACCTCTAGATAGGATTCATGGGCCCCAGCTTTTGCTTCCTGAAGAAAGGAGACTTTGAGATCTGGAGTAGACCCTTTGCAGTTAGTGGGAGAAAGAGTTTCTTCTTGAGGGCTATCTGATATTTGATGCATGTTTTAGCTCTATCTAATCTCAGTTGTGTATTTTATGATGGTATGAGTTGTATACAGAAAGGCTTAATTCACTTCAGAGAATACAGAGGAAGCCCTGAGAGCCTAGCTCAATTATCAATGTCTATGTTTCAGATTACTTACATAGAGTAGAATAAACCTACTTATTCTGCCTGCAAAGAAGTATATAGTCAATGGAAGAGGGACCAGGTGCAGAAAGGAAAAAAAAAAAAGATAAATGAATGGGAGTTGGGAAGGAAATGTTTGAGTGGAAGAATAACCATCAGCTTGGAGTGTAAAAATCAAACAAGTCTGTAAGTAATGGTTACATGTCTCTCTTCAGAGACTAAAATTGATCCTAGAGAATTTGAGTTCTCACTTTAGACTGTTTTTACAAAATACTTCTGAAATGTGCAGGGAAATTGTCTCAGTCCTCCTTAAATGTCTGCTATCCACAGAGGCAGACATTATTACCATCAGCTGCTTCACTTACTCAAATGGGAGAGCCATGAACTTTGAATGCTGACATTTTAACATGTGGTCAGCCTGTAAGCAGAAGTACGTAAAACACTTCTTAGTGTGTATTCCAAAAGAAGTTAGATGAAAGGTGCCTTAAGTCAGGCTCCCAGGAGGTAAGAAATACCCCAATGTAAGCATATTTTATGAGATACCAAATAATTGTGATACAGATAATGCATGGGACTGTATATTAATGTCTGCTGCATTCAGCAATTCATTTTAGGTTTGTGCTGGTTTAAACTAATTGGAGGATTTGAATGAGAAATTAGACTATAGGCTGAGAAAGGAAAACAAATTTTGATTTTACTTCACTCATTTGTTTACTGAAATGGTATAAAGTTAGAATCCAAACAAAGGTAAGGCAGACCATTTCGTGCCACAGCTGATGCTGCATCTCTCTCCCTGCCTTCTTATCTGGATCTGAATAACTTCTAACTACTTTCCTCCTACTAATTGCCCTGGCCAATCTACTTTTGCTTATCTGGCACGTAAGACAGATAGTGAGATAAGATTGGGAAGGGGGGAAGGTGGTAGGGTGGTTAGAAACCCCTCTTAGGGATTTTTGATTTCTGAGAGGGGTGTGGTGTTTCTGTATTACCCTTTTACTGTATATATCTGTAAATATCTGTTATATATTGTAAATATCTGATTGTATATTTTGCAAAGCTACAAATATAAAGCTTCATTTCCTTAACTTCCAGCTGACTGAGTTCTGGCCTGGGTTACCTCAAATTATGCGGTAACTGCCAAACCACCACAAGGTTATTTTTTTATGATTAGGTTTAGGTTGAGAAGTGAGTAAGGCCTTGTTTCCTGCAGGACTCAACAGTTAGAGGCAGAAGTCCAAAGGTATTTTGGGAATAGGAGGTGGAACTACAACAATAAGATTGTGTGTAAAGGCAGTGGGACTGAAGCAGGGAAAGCCAATTGCTGCATTTAACAGTTTTGTTATCTCTGGGGTGCTGGATGAGCTACGCAAATCAGATTACTTCATTTTGAGTGGGCGGCCAGGAACACAGCAGTAGATTGAAATAATTAGCCATTGTGTCTGGAACATATAAAATGCCATGAAAACATCCTGCACTTTAAAACATGAAAAATACCCTAAAAATTCAGAACCTTAGCCTGGACATCAAAAAATAGGTCAATATATTTGGTAAAGTTCAACCAGGACAGGCATATGCTGACAATTTCAGTGTTCATCCCTTCCATTAACCTCAGGGATGGTTGATTTCCAGACGACCAAAACCGGTTTAACCTCTGTTAGCCATGCCTCTATTTCCTATCAGCAAAAGACAGATTAAATCTTGCCTTTTAGTACCGCTCTTCTTCTGCCACGTCTGATCTGACACTGATTTTTTTTTTTTTCTTTAAAGCAGGAACTTTGCATCTCAGCAGCACTTAACACCTCTCTTGTTCCTTGATCTGCATTGCCAATCAATATTTGTTAGACAGGGTTCATCTTGCCGAACAGTGGACATTTGCAAAGCAAGCGTTTACATCTGAGGTACTTGTCCAAGGCTCTTCTTACAGGCACACAAGAGAAATGAATGGATTTTGGCAGTCAGATCACCTGACCTAGTTTAGATGTGCCCATTTCTTTCCTTTAGTTATGCTGAGAACTTCAGGTAAACAACACCATTGTAGATCTCCACATTGGAGAGGTCCATATGTGGGAAAAATAAAACCCAACTGTCACTTGCCCTTGCAAACAGAGGAACCAAAACAGCTAAAATTAAATTAGTTTGTGAAGAAGTAGATTAGTCTCAGGATTTTTAACATTTTCATATGCCTTAAAATTTTCTATTCCCTTCTCCTTGTTTTTCTTATCTTAGACAGATTTAGGATATTGAACATACACAGATAAGCCTCCATGACTACCTACTTTGACAGATACACAGATAAGAATGTACTGTTAAAGTGATTTAGCAGGGTTGAGGTATTTAGGAACAGCTTTAAGGTGCTTTGAGAGTGGTTTAATACCACAAAGGCATCATTAAAGCATTTATAGGTTTTTTCTGCTTCTTAAGGGGGTCTTGGCATGGAAAAGAATGAAGGGAAGCAAGGAAGAAAGAAAGGGGATATAAATATAAAACCTCAGCATTAACTCAATGCCAAAAATAAGAAATAAAGCATGGGAGTATGCCCAGGAAATTTCCAGTGTAATTATTATTAATACACATTTATAATTTCTGTAATTATAATTTGTTTTCCTACTATAATCCCTTGGACATTCTCTTATTTTCTGTATGCCATGAGGAGGTTTGTGTAACCTAGAGAGTGAAATTTTGTGAAATACTTTATTTTTCCTCCCCAGATTCCTAACTGAGTGACTGAATTGTTACCATAACTGCTATGTTAATAAAAATAGGGGATCTGTAGATGGGTTTAAGCAACATCTTTAAAGAAACAAAGAGTTTTTTTTTCAGTAGGCAGGGGCAATTAAGCTCTCCACACATGAGAAAAAATATAAACAAAACAAAGCAAAGAAAAACAAGCAAACAGGACTGCATTTTATTTTTTTAAAAGCCCAAGTATGAGATAGGGTTTTGCAGACAAATATAACTTTTCTTTTTTTTTAAGGACCAAGCTGTTATGATTTTGCAGCATCTCAATCTTATTACATTTCCAAGGACAAAAAAAAAATCCAAATGTTCTCAGTATTTCACTGAATAAAGAAGGTCCTTGCTTCTTTCTTCAGTCACTGTTATCTCCTGAGAGCTTACAGGTGGGCCACTTGAGGTCAGACTTATGAAACATTTTTTTTATACACCATTTAGTGCACTCTGCTTTTTAATGAGCCTTATCTTTTCAAATAGGGAACACAGCACAATGCAAAAACTGAAAAGAGATGTTCCTTTGTTTCTTATGAACAGCACACTCTCATGGCTTCTCCTGCTGCACGAGCTGTGCAAATAACCACCATAAAGAACAGCCTGAAAACTGTGTATGGCTTAACCACAACATGAATACAATTAGAAGGTGATGGTGTAACCAATGGAAATTTTGTTTCATATATTTAATGCATTTTTTAAAGTTTTCTGTATGTCAGAAGTCCTTGATCAGGCAAGAAGTGAAAGAAACCTAGCAGACTGGAGCTATTCTAAATTTTCTGCTTTAATAGTCTTCCTTTTAGTCCACAGAGATATCTGCTGCTCAGTTGGAGAAGATGAAAAGGGTACTAAACAAATTAACCAGGTTGGAAAAGACCTTTGAGATCATCCTATCACCTAAGATCTTCTAATTAACTAAAGCATGGCACTAAGTGCCTCCTCCAGTCTCTTTTTAAATACCTCCAGAGATGGTGAATCACCACCTCCCTGGGCATCCCATTCCAATGGCCAATCACTTCTTCTGTGAAGAACTTCTTCCTAAAATCCAGCCTAAACCTGCCCTAGTGTAGCTTGAGACTGTGTCCTCTTGCCACTGGTTGCCTGGCAGAAGAGACCAACCCCCACCTGGCTATAGCATCCTTTCAGGCAGTTGTAGAGAGCAATAAGGTCTCCCCTGAGCATCCTCTTCTCCAGGCTGAACAACCTCATTCTAAAGACACCCCCATCAGATTGTAGAAAATTGCTTTTCCCAATTTTATGTTATTTTAAAATTCTGATACAAGTAGTAAACTTATGTTCACTTAGAAACCACTCCTATTTCTGTGCAAGCTACACCGAATTTGAAGAAGTAACTTCAAGTAATTAATATTCTATTACAGGTACATAAATTATTGTTACAAATTTGCAGACGTCTAATTTGTAATCTAACCACTATCGGTCTTAACTACAAAAGGTTCAATGGCAATCTGTAAAATCTTTTGTAACAAAAGCTGCAATCCTTCATAAACATCAAAAAGTTAGTCCCTGGTGTGAAAAATAAATGTGAGTACCATAGGGCTTCACTGTGTTGATTTATGACTATGCAAACACAATGTACCTGCATAAAAGAGGCTCATAAGAGAGAAAAAGAGGATCGTCTATTATCCCTGAACACAGGTGACTAAGGTCACTACGTGCATGGTATGACTCTATGGCCAAGATTTTCATGTTTTCTCTAAGACAAGCCTAACTAATCACAGGAGCAAAAAGTCATTATATATTTTTAGCGGCTACAAGGAGTAGCCTATAAGAATTTTTTTCTTTCACCACGAAAGTGGGGCAAAATTCTGTCTTTTATTTGCTGACAGAAGGGAGCTATTAATTTTTTTTTTTCTATAACATTCAAATAAAAAAAAAAGAAAAAAAAGGTACACAGTCCATAAAAATTTTATGAATACTCTTATTTACACTGTACTTTAAAAGAAACAACATCTGTGACTGCTTTATAGTTTCTTTGTTTGCAGACTAAACTTCTCTGGTTTACAGGTTCCTCGTGAAAAACAGCTGAAATACAAAATTCATCACAGCATCGTGTTCAGTATCAGCCCTTTTGCTAACACACACCTGGCCAGGCTACAACTGAAGAGGATCACAGCTTCTCAGAACAGTAACAGAAAAGCAGATGGGCAAGATTCAGAATGTGAGAAAACTGATTTCCACAACACAGCTGACAGTGAAAGATAGTTACTTTCTTGTCCAGTTGCTGCAGTTCCTAAAGAAATATTGTGAACAACTCCTCAGTTGCTGTGCTGGAGGTCTCAGTACAAAGAGGGATGAGTAATGGCCACTGTAGTGGTGTCCTTCATGCTCTTATGTTTCTAAACTGGTGGTGAACAGGGCTGAACTAAGCAAGCTGTCCACAGAAAATCCTAATATCATCTAGCTCCAACACAGTGCACAACGGGACTAACAGGCCACAGAAGATGTGTGTATTTAACATGTGTCAAAGAACTTCTCCTGTCTCTGCAAACAAGCTGGTCCTCTGCATCTGTGGGCGCACACACATGCATATATGCACACATACACCAGAGCTTGTAGCTCTCCAGGAATAAATCCTTGCTAAAAACACCACTTAAACAGTGTCAGCACTGCAGCTGGGCCCCACTTCACTTCTTTCTTTGTTGCAATAAGACAGTAATAGGTAAGCGGAACAACTCCACTACTTCAATAAGTACATGAGGCACATTTCTGGGAGAAAACTACTTAAGCAGCCTGAAATCTTATCAAACTTTCTCCTTGATGCTGGGATCTTACCATCCAGATTACAGTGTGCTTTGAATCATGAACAAAGCCATTTTGTGTGATGTATTTCAGACACAATCTTTACCCAGACATTAGGAAAGGCTTAAGACACGTTGCAAATCATCCAGGTACCCAGAAAGCCTAAGAATAACATGCACCAACACATGATGACGGATATATTTTCACTGAAAGAATTGACATTTGGAGTAAAAGGGCAACATAGGTTGGGAAGGGGATAAATATGAAATGACATCGCTCATCTTTTCATTTAGATGAGCAGTCAAATGTGATTCTCTGAAGCCACAGGGGACAGATGACAACATGTGGTCTGTAAAAATGACAGTGACGTTTTTGCCCTTCATGAAGTTCTGGTGCACAGTGTTTCTGTGAGAGCAGGTATATATATACCCTCCAAAACCTGAAGGCTTTACTCAGATGAGTAACACATTTTAGTCACTCACTTGCCACTGAACAATTTGAAAGGCAAAAAATTACAAGTTGTGCTTCTTTAGGGGTTCCATAGGAGTAAAACTGAGATGATCTGCACATTGCAATGGATGTCACTCAGGCCTGGAGCTATGCTTATGCCTTCTAGGATGCCCACAAGAATATTCTAGCAACAAACTGACCTTGGTGACAAGGGACATGAACTCTACTCTCAGTACTCCAGCAATTTTTCATTGGCTTTTGACAGGGAGCCCTCATTAATAAACTCAAATTTTCTTATTAAGGGTGCTACAGTATCTTACTTTGTGCATTCTGGTGCAATTGTTCTTCCCTGCCAATGTGCTTCAGTTCAGAAGTTTCTTTACTTTTTCCTACTGATCTTTTTTTCTCCTTCAAGAGTGCCTTTATTTGCCTCCACTAATGCAAGCTTCATGCTTTTGCTACTAATAGCAGCATGTACCATGTTTTCCTTAGGACAACATCCCAAGGCAATACAGCAATTTGTTGTGTCTTGAAATTGGACTCCCCTCTCTTTATCAGACCCTAGAAATCTTCAGTTTTCTGCGATGGATTTGATTTGAGTTTATCCTTACCAGGAGAGAAAGAAAAAACATAAATGTGTGCTGAATACTTCTGTTTTGTTTCCTTATCTGACAGCACAAAAACATTCCCCTATAAAGAGACCTGAGGCTGTTTAGTCTTGAGAAGACTGAGATGGGATCTGATCAATGTCTATAAATATCTGAGGGATGGGTGTCAAGTGGATGGGGCAAATCTCTTTTTGGTGGTGCACAGTAATAACACAAGGAACAATGGATACAAACTGGAACATAGAAGGTTTCACCTCAACGTGAGGAGAAACTTCTTTACAGTGAGGGTGATGGAGCATGGGAATGGGCTGTCCAGGGGGTCTGTGGAGTCTCCTTCTCTGGAGACTTTCAAAATCCATATAGACTACTCTAGGTGATCCCACTTTTGGCAGGGGCGTTGTGCTTGACGATCTCTGGAGTTCCCTTCCAACCTCTAACCTGTGATTCCGTGATACCTTTAATAGTGTCAATATGAATACCTTGTGGGGACTTCAACTGCATGTGTCAGCTCAGCAGCTTAGGAAATACTAAGAAAACCTTTCCCACTTCTCCACATTTCTTAGAGATCTGGTGCTTCACATTCAGCATGGTCAGTTCTGCATCTTTGCTGTTTAACTGCCAGATAAGTCCAAGGCAATGGGACTAGGAAGATCTCTAGCACGGTGCTTAATTTACTGGATGACTCCCAGTAAATTGTGTTGTTCTCAGACTTACTCATTGTAAGACTTTCCATTAAACACACTCTTGAATCCAGATCACACACATGTTCAAAAGCTTTAGAACAAGGGGTGGTTTGCTTGGCTTCCATGTCTCTGTAATGGAGTCAGATACTGTGACACACTTCTGAGTTCCTTGATTCTGCACATTTTGGGCAGGAAATGTAGAACTCTTACTATAGATGGTGGCAGTATAGCCACAAATCATGACAAAACTACTGTTCTCAGCTGGACTGAAGATTGCTGATCCTAAAGATGGTCAAACCCCATGTGTTCCAGGTGAAATATTTCCAGTTCATGAAGCTGCTATTTTCTAGATTGGCTGAAAATCTTATGTCTAGTTCTGACAGTAAACAGTAATTGTATGAGTCTACTTTGCCCACCTGTGGTATTTCCAGCCTCTTGTCCCTCACTCTGCCTTGCTTGTGCAACAGCGAGTGCATTGGCACACACAGCAGAGGATGGTTTGGGCTCTGCAAACAGAGCATGCAGAACTACTCTATTGACAGGTGAAAAGGAATAGAGAACTCATGTTTGGTGATGTTGACTTTGCTGTGCTAACACAAATAAAACGTAAGGAGGGAGGAAACCCTTTATTTTTATTGTTGGCATTTGAAGATAGCATACTGAATACGCTGTGGGATTAGATCTTCTGAGTCAAATAGCGCTGCATTTACCAACACTTTTCAGAGAAGAATAGTCTTTTAAGTGATGCTTAGCAACATGCATCCTCCATCCTATTCTATTAGTTTTAACACTTTCTTTTGAGTGCAAGAGACACAGAAGAACTTCATTCATACTCTGAGTGCCAGAATATTCAGATGTATGACACTAGGCAGAGGAAGCCCTTCTGCAGTGCTGACACTGTGTTCAAAACCTATCTGGACCAAAACACAAAGCCTCCCAAACCCCACAAATTATGTCTGTCAGCTTTAGATGGATATGCTTTTCAGTACTACTAGTTAGCTTACACTTTGCCCAGAAACAGATGGCTGTCAGGCTGCAGGATAGACAACCAACTTCTAAAAGGCCAGGACGAACTAGAGCTCATTACATGTTATGCATCCACAAATCCTGCAAATGTAGGGAAAGCTACACTGATCAAAGTCTCTTAGGAGTGAAATTTTACTCACTGGACCTCAGATACACACCAAGGAACATGAGGCTTAATCTTGCAAAAATATAATCCCATTGAGCTGATACAATTGTACCTCGAAATGGAGGTAGGTCAGTGCCACGAAAGGTAAGCTTAGAATAAAATAGGTTTGGCCCATCAGTAGATATTATAGCAAAACAGTAAGGCATTGATTCTTATTCTAGAGTTCTATGGAGCTCTTCTACATAGGTACAGAACATTTATGTTTTTCTCAGTGATTGGAAGCTGAGGTACAGGAAGGTCTATGTAAACATCAGAAAGAGTTTTTTCACTGTGAGGCCGCCCAGGGTGGTTGTGGAGCCTCCTTCTCTGGATTCGAGACCCACCTAGATGAATTCCTGTGTGATCTGGTATAGGTGATCCTCCTCTGGCAGGAGGGTTGGACAAGATGATCTCTAGAGGTCCCTTCCAGCCCCTAACCTTCTGTGATTCTGTGATGTTAGATGCATAATGGAAAGGAATAAGAGAAGCAGAAGCAAAGCCTTTTCTTGCATTTGGAGGCTGATCTATGCACACAGTGGCTGAGATCACTGTGGATCTAAACAGTAAAACCAAAATTATTCCTCCACTGAAGTGTGAAGCATTTCCCTTTTTATTCCTTACTATATAACTGGACTTGTGTTATTACAAGCCATGTTTATTAGGACTGTCATGTGAGTTGCCTGTGTGTTTTAATACAATTTTCTACCAGATAACTAAAAAATCAACAACTTTGAACAGGATTAAATCATGAAATCAGAGCTCACACATCCTATTTAACCTAGATAAAGAATTCATGGGAAACAGAATCTTGCCATCATAATATTTATTGGAAAGATACAGAGGAAGAAAAAAATCCATACATGTTTCTTAGGAAAGCATAATTTCCCAATGGGTACTGCTCTATTTGACTTGAATCTAAACGAACACTGTAGATTCTAATAGCACTTGGCAAGCTGCAGACACATCATTTTTTAACTCAGGCTTACATTTGAGCTACCTGGAACTCAAATTTCCCAATGTGACCTTTTCAGGGCTTTGTTTAGGAACAAAAAGAAAGTTCACTAGAGAGAGAAAATTCTTTTTAGAGAACAGAATTTATTGTTGAGGGTGAGGCTAAAATAGTACACTGCTGCTCCTAGTTTAGAATTAGAGAAAACAATGACTATGAATGTAAGCTTTGTCACCTTTAGCTGACAAGAATTTATTTTTTTTTTTTTTTTACTTTTAGTACCAAATTTCTGATATTTTATACTGTTCTTTCAAGTACATATTTATTCCCCCTGTGCATGGAGCTTATAAAATTCAGGAAGGTGGATTTTTTTTTTTTTAAACTTACAATAATGGACACATTAAAGATGTACTTGAAAAACAGCTCTGCTTTGTTGTGATTTTTTTTTTTTTTTTTGTGTTGTGTTCAATTCTGTAAGGAGTTCTACATCAAAAAATAAATGAGAGCCAAAGCATTTCCTACCTCTCAAAACTGAAGCTGGAGTCTTTAATAAACATCTAAAATTCCAGCATATTCAGGTCTATGGTCACTAGATTTTTATTCTTTCCCTCTCTAGTTTTGCTTGTAGGAGAAGTGCAGAAAATCTGACTTGCAAAGTGTAGCATCCTGTTCTGCTGTGTAACCACATCTATAGTGGAGCTACAGACAGTTCTTCTTCCTCATTTCCTTTATCCTCTGGTAAGCTGCACAGACTGGCTTTTAAATTGCCTTTTCACTGCCAAGTTCAGAAGTATACAACAGGAAATCTCAACTGTATATTTACATAGAAAAAAGTGGGAAGCACGGGAAAGCCAAACACAGCTTTGAGTCTCTTTGTAGTGTGCTCAAAGACACAAGTGGGGAAACAGCCAAAACAGATATGGTATCTAATTACTAAATATTTACTCAATGCAATCATCATTTATTGAAGAAGATGATGAAGAGGAGATCAACTGTTTACTACAGATTATAGTATTATTTACTATATATGGGGATAAGCACTAATTCTGGGGAAGAAGACTGCTATGTCATATAGGGATTGCTTTATGATATTTGAAACGGTCACGCCCTTAATTTTCCACATAGGCACATTTCAGAATCCACCACAGAATTATCACCTCTTGTTCTGAGCTAGCCCCTTCCCTTTTGTTCTTCTTCTGCCTGTTTTACTTCTAGATGCAAAGTCTGAGTGACTGGTTCACCGTTCAGCATGTGCCTTTCTCATCCAAATAGCAAAGAACTGGTTAACAGAGTCTTTCCTCTACTTTACCCGCAGAGATTCAAGCTCATACCACTTGTGAGCCTGAAAACTGCTCTGTATTGGGGTGGAGCAAGTAGGAAGTTCAGTGGAAGGTGTTACCTCTCATAACTGGTGGACTCTGGCTGGAAATTCACAGGCAAAAAAAACAAAACAAAAAAACCCCAAAAACACTGGCCTTGAAAAGAAGCATAATGATCACTGAGATTGAGAAAGTCGATTATTCCAGTTTATGAAGGCTCTGCCTGGGAAGTGACAATCGGAGTAGGTGTGCTACTGATAATACAAGGTACACAATATGGAAAAATTTGGAAAACTAAGAGCTATCAGCATGTGCTCAGAGTGGCTGCAGGAGTTAGTGAAAATGCCAGTTAGCAGTGGATGCCTACAAAACATCACTTTTGTCCTGTTTAATGGATCTAATTTATATGAAGTGTATTCAAAACATCACTTAAGGTTATTACCACATCTCTGAGATAATTTCATTCAGCCAAATAACTGAAACTCTTTATGTACCTTTTATTAATGCGTAAACATGATTAACTTGCACTTTACCTATCTGAAATATTAAAACATTAAAAGGAGCATAAACCCAGAAAATTACTGGGCATTTCCTGGTTGTTGCTGAACAAGATGGGCAGGTAGAATGAACCATGACCAACCTGTGACCCTTCCCTTCAATACTAATGCTTCTAATGACAGCTGATGTGAATCAGAAACACTCATCAAAATAACCTGATCATTTGCCATCATCTCCCTTAGAACAACATTACAATCTGAAAATTGAATAGTAAAGAAATGTTTTGTTAAAGATTATCCCAGAAAAGTGGCTGCCTTTATTATTTATATGCCACTTATATAGCTATTGTTGCATCTGCTTTTGGTTGACTACAGTCAGATTACATTTAGATTTCACATGAGGTACATAGTGCTATGCAGTCAACTCCAGCTGAGACTCCATGCAGTGCTGTTAGAAATATATTAGTTTTCAAAAAATGCTGTGTGAAGGCAATTTTATAATGCTCTAATACAACTGAAACTCCTCTCTCCTTTCCCAATAATATTTTACAAACCTATGGTGACATGAGTTATACTATTCCTGTCTGGGCCAGAGCAGAGTGTTTTAAGAATGAGCAATATGAACTCAAGAATACTGATCCAGATCATCAGAAGAAACAAACATCTGTTTGATTTGGTTTATTTTAATTTTTGTTGGTTGGGTTATTTTGGGGTTGGGGTTATTTTTTGGGGGTTTTGTTTTGGTTTGTTTTCTAGTTTAATTAGGTAAGGAAAGATAAATGATACCAAGATTTTTAAAAAATAAAGAAAGGGGTAAAGTAAATTTTATCAGTGTTGACAGGGTCATGATATGGCTAAAACCAGGTCTTGCACTGATCTATCTGGAAGGTCTGGAATTACAGAGTCTCCATTTCTGTAGGATTTTTAACTGGCCCCTTGTCTGATGGCATGTAAATGATCCTTGATTTATTCTTCCTTCAATTCTTAGGTGCTTTTCCATATATGATACACTCACAAATATAAGCAAGCTGCTCACCAGCAGATCACATAGATTTCTATTTGGCCACACCAGTTCTTTTTTCATAACAATATAAGCACATTTAAATGATGTCTGCTGCTCTGTGGCATTAAAACTGTTCAGCTAGGACACAGATCTTTTCAAGTTGATAAAAAGAGAAGCCTTCATTTCAGTCTGATCATAGAAAATATCAACTGGTGTGCCAAGAGAATCCAGGGCTGAAGATAAAGTTTCCCAGGAAAGAAAGTAAAGATGCTAATGCATAAGAACTCATTAAAGGACTTTTGTATCTCCAAAATCTTGATTTCACATCTAATGCTTTACCAATATCCTGGTTCTTTGCCTTTCTCTGCTATAATGCTTTGGGCAGTGTCAGACCAAGAGTCTGCAATTCCAGGCTCACCTCTGCAGCAAAATACCATGAGTTGATTTCTGGCTGAGTAACATTCCCAAAGGCTTGCCATTTTAAAAGAATAGGAAACCCACAAATATTTAATCTTGAAAGAGTGTCTATTAAATTGTTCTACTGGCTCAGGAGCCACTGTGGGTACCTAAATGCTAATGGTTAAAAGTAACTACCAGTTAGCAAATCAATTTTGAAGTGCAGCTGTCTCTAGACTGCTCCTGGACATCTGTGCCCAGAACTACTAAAGCAATGGACCAAATCCTCCAACAGAGGATGGGATTGGTGTGCATTGAAGGTTATGCTAGAACAACCCATGGTGAACAGGGAGAGAACAGCAGTTACAGACTTAGTGGACTTAGTTTCCCCAATCAGTACTGAGGTAGAGATACCATAAAGGCCACAAGGCCTCTCCCATTGCCACCCCTGGCATGGTAGCTACTTGAAGCGGTGAGTCAGTGGAGTCCTATCTCAACCACTCTATTAAATATCTACAAGGAGAGCACAGAGGATAGCAGGTGCCTATGCATGTTTGTATGGCAAGAGATATGCAGGGTTCCCTTGCAATGCACATCCTCTGAATTCTCTCCAAGCATTGTAGCATTGTCTTTGCACCAGAGACTTGGGTTAAAAAAGACACCTTCTGGCACTCAGTTTTCAGAACAGATAGCTGATTGGCACCCTCTGCACCACATGTTTATCTTGTAAACTGAATGCACAAATGTTTATTCCACTCTCACAATAAAAGAATAATCAGAGTTGGCACTTAATTCTGTGATTTGAAGTTAATGATATTTAAGATTTATAAATATGTAACAGAAGTATGTTAATTCCATAACTATATTAAAAAAAAAAAAAAAAAGCACAAAGCTCAGGAATGAAGCACAATGTGTCATAAATATGCCTAAAAATAAAGATTTAATTTATTAGCACTTTTGACAAAACAACTGCAGAGATGATTGTGAGTGTGAACCAATTACGTTTGTCATTTGACACAGACGAGGCTGTTACTCAATGTGATAACAACACTAGTTTTTGGTTTTTTTCTTTTAAGAGTTCAAAAAGTATCTGACTGAAAGATTGACCATAAGGGCAGTGAGACACTGGAACAGGTTGTCCAGTGAGGTGGTAGAAGCCACATCCCTGGAAGTTTTTAAGGCCAGGCTGGATGTGGCTCTGGGCAAATCTGATTTAGTGGAATGTGACCCTGCCTGTGGCAGGGTGGTTGAAACTCAGTGATCGTTGAGGTCCCTTCCAATCCTGACAATTCAATTAAAAGAGTTAAACAGATCAGACATCAGTGAGCACTTCACCATAGATCTTCTATTTATGAGGCCAGTCTAAAACAATATTTACAGTAATGAATATTAAGAGTTTAATTCAATAGCTTTGTTCCGGCTATCTCAGATATAGGTAATTCAAAAGCTCAGAAAACAATTTGTCTCCTCACAGATGAGATGAGAACTGGGACTCCCAGGTGACACTGGGTTCATGCTCATGTACTGTAGATTCTTTCGTAGATTCTCTCTCATTGGATGCCAGGTAGTACCTAGAACAGAAAACTCCTAACAGCTTGTCGTATACAGTCTGAATTTAAACTCTCAGCTGCATTACCCAGTATGTATGACCAGGACCACAAACAGTGGATGATGATAAAGTTCCTGTTGTATGTGAAAGGGAAAGCTGTTCAAAGGGTGGCTTCTGCTGAAGGTCCTGGTCCAGAAAACTACCGTAAAGGCCATGGAGGGTGGAACTTTGAAACACTTGGACAAACATTTAGCACAAACAACCTGGTTGGGAAATAGTAGGGGTTCTGTGAACAGAGCAGGATCTGCACAATCAGATTTGGTACGAACAGTGGATGGTGATAAAGTTCCTGTTATACGTGAAAGGGAAACCTGTTCAAGGGATGGTTTCTGCTGAAGGTCGTGGTCATACACACTGGGTAATGCAGGAGAATAGTGAAATCCAGTGTATTCCACAGAGAAATATAACCTTAGCTGAGAATTTAAGTTTAGACTGTATACGACAAGCTGTTAGGAGTTTTCTGTTCTAGGTACTACCTGGCATCCAATAAGAGAGAATCTACGAAAGAATCTACAGTACATGAGTATGAACCCAGTGTCACCTGGAAGTCCCTGTTCTCATCTCATCTGTGAGGAGACAAACTGTTTTCTGAGCTTTTGAATCACCTACATTTGAGATAGCCGGAACAAAGCATTAATTGAACTCTTAATATTTATTACTGTAAATATTGGTTTAGATAGACAGAATCTCTTATCTCTGTTTGTGTCCTTGTTTTTTACACATATCAGCAAACCTATGAGAGAAACAGACATTGCCACTGTAATCTTTTCACAGCCTATAATCTAATTTTTCTCATTAAGATATTCCAATTAGCCTCAAACCAGCACAGGCCAGTTATGGCTTCACAGTAATCAGAAGTTTCACAGAATTAAGAGCAGTTCTCAGATATCTGTTTGATAGGAGGATGACTAGGGCATGTTAGTTTATTTTTTTTACTTCTTCATCATGGCTACTTCTAAGTGAAATAGATGTGAGAAAGTACACGTCAAAACTGCAAAAGGTAAATTAATCATAAATCACTGCACACCATCAATTTACATATTTATCCTACTCTGCTTATCTAAAGTTGAATAAAATGCCTGCAGGTTTTTGGTTGAGTGGACTGAAGTAATGAAAACAATTTCCTAAAATAAAATATAAGCATTGTCAAGAGTTCTTAACTAGGAGTCCGGCAAAATTCGTTTCCATCTCAAAAGGAGCAGAAAATTGGTTTCTCCGGATCCCAAATCAAATGCCCCAATAAGTGAAAATTTGTCTATTGAAATGGAAAAACAGAGTTCTGAGAAATGTGATAATCCTGCAAGTTAAAAAGGTTTTATATCATAATCACTGCTGTCACCACAAGGTTATGAGACAATTTATAATAACAACACTAGCTTGTTCATCACTTCTCAACATTGTGTTGGTTCAAGACTAGCCACTGTTTTTCTTTCCCACTAAATCAAATGTTGAAGATCAGTTATTGATTATGCCAATTTTCACACATATACAATTCTTTCAAACTCATGTACTTCTCTTTCTTACTTTTAGAATCATAGAATTGCTGCAATTGGAAAAGATCTCTAAGATCATAGAGTCCAACCATGGACCTGACACCACCCTGGCCATTAAACCATATCCTAAAGTGCCACGTCTACACATTTTTTAAACGCCTCCAAGGATAGGGACTCTAGCACCTCCCTGGGCAGCTCATTTCAATGCCTACCCACTCTTTCCCTAAGGAAATTTTTCCTCATACCCAATTTAACCACCCTTCATCATATCACCTGATATTAGAGAGAAAAGACTAACAGCCACCTCTCTACAGCCTTATTTCAGGGACTTGTAGAGAGAGCTAAGTTCTCCCCTCAGCCTCCACTTCTCCAGGCTAAACAATCCCAGTTCCATCAGCTGCGCCTTGTAAGATTTGTTTTATAGACCTTTCACCAGCTTCATTGCCCTTCTCTGGACATACTCCAGCAACTCAATGTCCTTCTTGTAGTGAAGGGCCCAAAACTAAATGCAGTACTTGAGGTGTGGTCTCACGTAATATAAAGCGGAAACATTAATCCTGAGTATTCAAACACACAGAACAACTACAAGGAACTGTCACTACTTTAAAATTAAAAAAAAAAATAAATAAAGGAAAGCAAAATTCATCCATACTCAGCATAATTAATCCATACCCCGTGATGGTGGTCTAATATCTTGACCACCAAAACTGCATAGAATTTGCCATTAGGAAAAAATAGAGGTTTTTTTTAAACGCTCCCTTTTCTAGTGCAAGTTAGGAATATGTTTAAGAGAAGGGACACACATTTCTGTGCATACCTTGTAGACTTTCTGCTTTAAAGGACTGTGGGAGCCACTGCTGTCTAGCACAAACCATAACGACCTTCATGCTGTTCTAATGTGAGTCAGAAGATGAATGCTGCCACACAACATGACATGGGAAATGAAAATGGCACTTCTGTATCCAACATTCTCTGCTGCACTGTGCTCAATGGATGAAGCTGAGGATCAAATTCAACTTGCTGAAAACATCACCAAGAAATTGACAACTGAAAATCCTCTGACATTTGCTTTGAGAATGGTATTAAAATTGCATGGTTTAAGTGCCAGAGAAATGGAAACAGATGAACGTAAAATAATTCCCAGATGACAGGTCAATAGGAAAATAGGGTGTAAAAGGAATATTCAGAAGAGCAGAGAAACCAATAAAATTTTATTCACCTGCGCTCACTGTGGAAGACTTTCAGAAAACTTTCATGGTGGAAGTTTTCAAGTGCTGCACTCAAAGGATTTGTCCCAGATGACACACTAGTAAAATGTACTATGGAGCAAATAGACAGAAAGATCAGGTATTCAGCTGTGAGTTCAAAAGGCAACAAAATATATTAATTACAGCATGTAAGTCTTTGCTCAAGACCACTGTTGTACCAGAGGACTAAACTGCAAAATATAAGGCTTTTTTTTTTTTTTTAAACAAGGATTTGACAAGGGATCTTGGGAACTCTATGTTCTATGTTCAAAAGATACAAACTGTTAAAGACTATAAAAGAGTATTGACTCAGTAGACGCACAGATGACAATTAACAGAGGCAATACAGGTTCTGTAAGCCATACCTCACTATCACAGTGGCAGACCTAGAAGGAATGATTGTGCATATGGATAAGGCAAATTTGGCTAATATAGTCAGAAATTCAGCAAAATCAGTCATCCAAAAGGTCTCAAAAATCCAGACATCTATAGGATTTAAGTTCTCAACGGGATGCAGGCTGGATTTAATGAAAGCAAAGAGAAGGTACATACACATTTTCACAATGAAGAGAGGTGAGGAATGATACTAGGAGGGGACTGGTGTGGCAATTCCAAATACTGAATGTATTTACTAGGGATGCTGAAAGGCAGTAACTAATACGGTTACAAAGCCTACAGATGAAACTAATCTGCTCTGGATGATATAGATGCAGGAAACTGCATAAGTACTGCAATAGGATCTGAAGCCAAGTGAAAACTAGGAAGAAATGAGGATCAACAGGAGCATACCTGCACAGTGGAACAATTGCTGCTGAAGACCACACATGAACTGATTGTAGTCTGTGCCCATGGACTGAATGTCTGAGCACAGTGCACTGAAGTTGAACTTCCTCAGCTTATCTTTTGGTTTCATTACATCTGGAAGTAGTCAAGGCCATGGGCTCTCAGATCAGTTTCAGTCTGTGCAAATGCACAAGTGCAGATGAGCAGCAGACTTGCTTCAAAAGCACTCTCCTGTTCCTGTGCCACTGATACAGGTGAAATCTATGAGACTCAGGGAGTGAAAAAATGAAGCAGCAGGTAAATGAAGACAGATAAATTTAGAGTGCTGAACACACAGAAAAATGCCAACAAACATGACTTTGTACACAAGGTGATGAAGTCTGGGTAGCCTATTATCAAGCACAAATGAGATCTCAGAGTCACAACAGTTAGCCTTATGAACAGCTCAGCTCAGGGCTCATGAAAATGCATCAAATTGCTCAGAAAGGAAAAAACCAAAACAAACAAACTGAAATACCATTCATTCACTGTAGAAATCTCAGCCTTATTTCCTGGTTTCTCCACCCAAAAAAAAAAAAAAAAAAAAAAAAAAAAAAAAAAAAAAAGGAAAAAAAAAAAAAAAGGNGGTGAATGAACCACCAATAGGAGGGTAACAAGTACACTTAATGGCATGGAGCAGCTTCCAGGTGAAAATGATTTTGCAGAGAGGGGATTTTCAGCCTGGGGAAGAAATGGCTGAGGATGGGACAGACATTCACAGAATCATTATAGAAATGAAGAAGGTGGAAAGAACATCTAGCTTTCCAGTTCTGGTCCCCTCAATTCAGGAGAGATACTCGAACACATCCAGAGAAAGGTGACAAAGCTGGCGAGGAGCATAGAGCATAAGCCCTATAAAGAGAGACTGAGGGAGCTGGGGTTATTTAGCCTGAAGAGGAGTAGGCTCAGGGGTGACCTCATAGAATCATAGAATGGTCTAGGTTGGAAGAGACCTCAAAGATCATCCAGTTCCAAACCCCACCATAGGCAGGGACATCTCCCACTAGATCAGGACGCTCAAGACCTCATCCAGCCTGGTCTTGAACACCTCCAGGGAGGGAGCAGCCACAACCTCCCCGGGCAACCTGTTCCAGTGTCTCACCACCCTCACTGTGAAGAACTTTCTCCTAACATCCCATTTAAATCTCCCCTCTGCCAGTTTGAACCCATTACCCCTCATCCTGTCATTACAAGACCTTGTGAACAGTCCCTCCCCAGCCCTCCTGTAGGCCCCCTTCAGATACTGGAGCCTGAGGAGGCTCAGGGGTGACCTCATTGCTGTGTACAACTACCTGAAGGGAAGTTGTAGCAGGTCAGGGTTGGTCTCTTCTCCCAGGCAACCAGCAATAGAACATGGGGACACAGGCTTGAGTTGTGATGGGGAGGTATAGGCTGGATATTAGGAAGAAGTTCTTCACAGAGAGAGTAATTTGCCATTGGAATGGGCTGCCCAGGGAGGTGGTGGAGTCACCATCCCTGGAGGTGTTCAAGACAAGACTGGATGGGGCACTTAGCACCATTGGATAGGGCTGGGTGATAGGTTGGACTGGATGATCTTGGAGGTCTCTTCCAACCTGGCTTATTCTATTCCATTCTATTCTATTCTATTCTACTAAAAAAAGTGACATTATCTAAGGAAACTCGCATGTGGTGGATTCAGAACTAGCAAAAAAGGTGTGGCTATTCATACACACATTGTTAAAGTCTTTGTGACTTGCAAGTCCCTGCCTAAGGAAGCTGTGACTGCTACAACTTTACATTCATTGAAAAGCTGACTGGACCAATTCATAGCAATGGTAACCTGTCAAGGGCTACCACCTCTAGCTCAACTAGTCTTTGATCAATGAAGTGCAGCAATTCAGAGTGTACTTTGGAAATAACCATATGTGCCTGGCCTCTTCTTTTACTACTTCCTAGGTATCCATTTCAGAGATGACAACCAAGTACTGGGTTAGACCAACTTTTAATGTGGTCATTAGTCAGTGGGACTAGTCCACTAAATAGAAAATCATAACTTGACTCTGAAGAGAGAGAAAAAAAAGTTGACTCAACAGAATTTTGATTTCTTTTTATTTACTCCCAAACATGATATTGGAGACTTTGATTTATAACCCAAATTTCTGCTGGGAAAAGAGTTTTACACATCACAGTGTAACCATGAAGATGATGGAAAAATAAATGTCACAGAAAATACATTTCTAAATGTCTAAAGTTACCTTTCAGCATTCACAGTTTTAATTTTTCGATGTATTTATTCCTTCCCAATGAAATTTTATAGCAAATGATCACATTTTTAGTACGCTAAGATCAATTTGATTAAAATTTCATATATGTAATGAAAAAAGAAATATGCCAGTAAAGCATGTCAGTTATTAATGACAAACACTAAATTATGGTAGATTGCACATTTTCAGCAGGCTGGAGGATTTGATTGTAGTGGTTTGAGTCTGTCTTACAAAATTGTATATTTTTTCTGTTGGACAGAGGCAATCATTTAATAGTACTTGTTCTTTTGTTCTTCCTTTTATTCATTCTTTCTCTTTTTCTTTCTTTCATCTTCTTTCTTTTTTCCCTTCCTTCCTTCCTTCCTTCCTTCCTTCCTTCCTTCCTTCCTTCCTTCCTTCCTTCCTTCCTTCCTTCCTTTCCTTCCCCTTCTCCTTCTTTTTCTTTGTCTATTTTCCTACACTGACAAATACTTCCTTCTACTGAGTCTTCCCCTAATATTTTCCTCTATCGAAGATGAAATTCAGAATAGTTTGCTAAAGTCTGGTTTCTTTCTCCACCCTTTTGAACCCCACATGATAATTACCCTGATCTAAAATTATCTGGTTTTGTAATGTGCTCATTTACAGCTTCAAATAAAATATTGATACTTGGTGCCAGGGATGAGTTATTATATGGAAGAAAAAAAAAAACAACAAAAAAAAAAAAAAAAAAAAAAAAACCACCAAAAAAAAATTTGG
>VWZI01018595.1:407638-468242 GCA_013396835.1 Psilopogon haemacephalus
TCCTAACATCTAACCTAAATCTACTCTTCTCTAGTTTATATGTATTATAAAAATATAAATATATAATTTTTAAAATGTAAAATATATAATTTTTAAAATCTCCCAACCCCTCACTCAGTCATACCCTTCCTACCCATCACTGGGTTATAAATGCTGCTGTGGCAGCAGTTTTGGGGCCCCAAAGATGCCTTCTGCCACAGTGAAGTCCCCTCCTTAGACCCTGATGTATTCCTTAGGCGCAGGCCCTGCAGAAGGCACCTGTGCTGCACATTGTAGCCTGCATAAGAAAATTTCCATTATTTTACTTTCAGCATCCCTCTGACCATTGACTAGATGAAAAGAACTGTTTTGGGTTGCAGTGACACTACACCAGTGATCTAATTGTTTAGCACCCCAAAGTAAGAGCTGAGACACAGTAATACTTCCATACTCAGCTGGTAGGTGCAAGTATATCACTGCCCTCTAGCCAAGAAGCAGCAAACCATTTGTAATCTTGAGGGCAATAACCACAAAAGTAAGGGTTTAAATGGTGGTAAATTAGACACAGATTAGTTTAGAAGCTGTAATTACATGAAAGCAGGTTGCAATTGAGAGTTTGAAAATCTGAGCTCACAAAGCCTCAGGAATGTGCAGTGCTGTACATAGAGCATATAGAGGGAAGTGGATGATAGCTCTGTGTTAATTGCTTAGAGACTTGCTGCAGCCCTCACATTAAAGGTACACATCATACAGAAGTGTTAGTCTTCATTGTCATGACTTGCTGTACTCTTCAGCAACAGCCAGACTTACACCCTCAACTTTACCAGAGCCCAACCTCCTCCAGTAAACTGTGCTACTGAGGCTCCTCATGTCATTTGGGCTTCTCTACCAGCTTTCCTACGAGATATTAAAAAGAGGCCCCTGAAGAAAGTAAACCAGGAGTCTGAACTGATCACTTCAACACTTTGGAATAGCGAATCCTATGCTTATTGCAAAGCAGAAAATGGTATCTCAGGCACAATCAAAAGTAAAATATAAAAAAAAAAAAAAAAGAAAGAACCCTTCAGACACTGACATTGTCCCAGCTTTTTCTAAGCACCCAGTTGCAGAGGATTCAGTTAACACATATGCAGTGCTTAAATATACTTGGTATATAAATTTCACAAAAAGCAGATTTGGAGTTTTGTTCACATCAAAAGAATTATGACAAAGAAATGGAAGACTGAATTTATGATTAAGAAAAGCTGACATTAATTTTCTTTCTAAAGCACCATAAGAAAGCCACACTCAGGCTGCTGAAGTTACTCAGTGATGAAGAGTTTAGATTAGCATGCAAACAAGAAAATGTTTGACTACATGAAAGATAACCTGAGTACCAGGACTGTATTTTATGGAGAAACTAGTTATAAAACTGCTGCATAAATGATCCCCATAGGGATAATTTAAGGAAAATAATCTGAGATATTTACGTACCTGACAAACATTCCAGACACTGGGAGATTTTTCTGCTGTTTATATGTCCATCATCTAAACTTAATCTGCCTGGCTGTGATATCCAAGGTCATGCTGACCAGAACAGCCAGCTTTGGCACAGAGAGCAGCCTGACTATGTGAGAAGGGATAATCAGTCCAGGTGGAATTTCAAGCCAAAACAGCCTCCCAGCACTAGGGATAGTGTGCTCACACAGCTCAGGTGTTACTGCTGTCTGTCAGATAGACACATCCTAGGGTGCTAATGCTAGCAGGACAGCTGGCCTCCAGGCTATGTATATTAACATTTAGCTGAGCCATGGTCTTATAAGCCGATTGCAAAATGTTCACGGCCCAAAGGATGAATCCACCCTGCCGTCACATTTTATGCCCTACACTTCTCCAAAATACTGCTCCTTCCTATGGAGAATCTCCCCACTGAGATGTCCTACCTTGTAAGTGTATCCTCAGTCTGGAACTCCTGCCAGCACAGTGGCATACACAGCAGAGATGGAGGCTGCTGCTTCATGTTAGAAGCATCACACATATCAGAGCGCTGTACGTTGATCCTGTGCTTATTTATTACTATTTTCTTAGTTTGTCATGCTGGGAAGGCACTTTTCTTGCATTAAGGCAGCAGCACTAACACTGGATAACCAGCAAAAAAGACACATTGCAAGAACTTGCGAATCACATACATTTTGCAAGCTGGAGTTTGGCCATTGTCATCATAAAATGAAAGTGGACCAGGTGTAGAAAAAGGCTGCAAAAATCAGTTTGAAGGCAGATTTTTTTTTTTTTCTCCCTTGAAGGTAGATTCAAGGAGTTTAGATTGTTTAGATGAGCAAAATGAAGAGGAACAGCTACAGGGAAAGGTAATGGAGGATATGTTTGCTCTTTATTAAATATTAATATAATCTTCAATTAATTATTAATAAGGAACTATCCAGGATAAAAGGTAATGGTGTTACAAAACAAATGGATAAAGGTTGTTCATGAATATACTCAGGCCGAGAACACTAATGAAGCTCCTAGACATTACATTGGTCTGGAGTCAACATCCCAATGGAAAACGTGGAAACAAAAGGCCTCAAATACTTCTGAAATGAATCTCTATCAAGAGACTATTCCCTGAACTCCATGAAGAGAGACTTATATCCCCAGATCTGTTCCTTCACCTTGCTGCTAAGGGAACATGCTATGCCCTCATTTTTAATGTACTTTCTTAAATCTTGACCAAATAAAAAAAATAGAACACTTACTTTCTAAATATGGGGAGTAAAAACCCACCATAGTCTCAGGGGACTTTGATAACTGCTATTTCTGTTTTAGGTGATGATGTCCACTTTCAACATGAGCTGGAATGAGACCGCTAAATGGTCATCTGACCTGCTGTCAAATTCCTACAGCACCTCACATTTACCACCCTGACCTGACTTCAAACTAGCAGACCATGAAACTTATTTTCAATCGAACTGCTGCATTCTTTTCAGATGGGCCTCAAATACACTGATGCACCATGAGAAGCAGAAAAAGCAGTATATTATTACAACATCAGTGGAGGATGCTCCACATGAAGTTTTCAATTAAATCTCAACTGTAGTACTATGCTGTCAACCTTGCCTATTGAATGGCATTGTGCTGAGTGCTCTGTCACAAATGTACAGCTGGTATCTATATTACAGAGGTGACATTTAATATTTGCACAAAAACATACAAATTACAAAACATTTGCTTCCTGATGCGAGTCATACAGCACGAAGGAAGGATTTATTCTGGATGTAAGCTCCAAGGTGATCTTATTGTGGCCTTCCAGGATCTGAAGGGGGCCTACAGAAAAGCTGGGGAGGGACTTTTTAGGCTATCAGGTAGTGACAGGACTAGGGGGAATGGAGCAAAGCTGGAGGTGGGGAGATTCAGATTGGATGTGAGGAGGAAGTTCTTCACCATGAGAGTTGTGAGACCCTGGAATGGGTTGCCCAGGGGAGTGGTTGGGGCCACATCCCTGAAGGAGTTTAAGGCCAGGCTGGATGAGGCTCTGTCCAGCCTGATCTAGGGTAGGGTGTCCCTGGGCATGGCAGGGAGGTTGGAACTAGATGGTCCCTTCCAACCCTGACTGATTCCATGATTCTATGATTCTATGTTGGGTCAAATGCACTGGGATATATTATCTCAATAAAAATATATAGCTTTTACCTCTGCTGTACTTCGTTGGAATAGTATTTAAGTTCTGCAAGAGAACTAAAAGAGAATAGAGAAGTTAAAGACATTTGGAACAGAAGGCAGCAGTACACCAGAAAGATAAAAAAGAAAAATAAAAACAGATCAAAAAGAAAAGTCAAGTTTTCACCAATAATTTTAAAGAAGAATGTTAAGAAAATAAATGTGGATATAGACACATGAGAAATGGACTATGGTAGCTTAAGGAAGGTAGAGGATCTTTAAAGACTGAATTTTGGACTTAATCCCATTTAGAAAAATTATTTCTATCTAACAGCAGTTTCATAAACCTCTTACAAGTTTTAGTACAGTTCCCAGTAAGAAAAGAATGAGACGATATGTGGCATTTATGTGACAGCATTATCAAATGGCTCATATACTCAGAGAAAGCCTTGCAATTGCAGCTACTCTATCTCCAGCAAGTGCTTCTTTCAAAACAGGGCTGAGGTGCACCATTTTGCACTCAAGAATAATTTGCCCATATCCTCCCTCCCCTTCAGCTTCATTTGCTTTCTGGTTCAGCAAGTGACTACAAACCATACATAAAATTTAAATGCACTACAGAAATTCCACAAACAAATCCCAGGTTCCCAGGTTAACCACACTGATCCCTTGATCTTTAGCTGTTAATAACTTAAATCCAGTTCAGTCATCCCACTTTCAAAGCAGTCAAGTAACCAAAAGAATTTCAACATTATTTCCCCCCTACTAAAATAGGTTCTTCCAGGATTCCTTTGCTCTACAGACCAAAAGAATTTCAACAGTTCCCCTCCACCCCCACCACTAAAATAGGTTCTTCCAGGTTTCCTTTGCTCTACAGACATATAAAAGTAGTTAAAGAGAGTCACCAGCAAGAATTAACAAGATATTAGGATTGTCTGTAGAAGCAGACCTGTGAATAATTCTATCTCCAGATACTGTGTCTGGCGTCCAGTAATTTCAACAGCTGTAATTGGAAGTTTTATGGGGCAATCAGTGAAAATTAGGAAAGAAAACAAATTAAAAAAAAAAAAAAAAGGTTTCTTTTGATTCGCATTTATTCCATGTACAGGTCCTATGAATAAAGAAAAACTAACCCTTGCTTCTAAACCATCATTCCCGTACTAGGAATGCTGGCTGAAAAAGATGATAGGTATACAAAATGAATTTGGTAAGCTGCTAAACTCTCCTTTACAAACCTGTTCCCCACAGAAACCACAGATATGCACAGAGATGGGCAGATTCAGCAGGCAGGAGATAGCAATCCAGCAGTCTGTAGAGCCTTTGTACACTCTATCAATCACATTTACATCTGACTGTATAGTGAAGGGTATTAGACAAAATGGCTTAACCCTTTCTATACCTGCCTCTGTTGACGTCTGATTTCTTGCCACACAGGATGGAATTAGGAAGGATTTTTCACCTTGTGAATAAAACTCATGTGATGACAGCAGCTCTGCTCCACTAGCAGGGGATTTGCAACTAATGGTTGGCACCATCAACTGGTCTTGTTTGTTTGAACTGTCTTAATGTTGGATGCCTTACCATGGTGATTTAATGTCAAGGAACACAGAAATTAATGCAGTGATCATGTCCTACCCTCACACTGTTATAAGCAAAGGAAACAATCAAGAAACAGGAGGAAAAGAAAGAGCAGTTGCAGTGAGATAAACGGAGCAGGCTATGATCCTCTGAGGAGTGGAGCACCTCACAATGTCCCACACGACAAACTAGGAGCAGAGGCAGCTCACCAGATCAGCATCTACCCAAAACCACAAAAGACAGCCTATAAAAGGAACATCCCTTTCCCTTATGACAGCCTATAAAAGGAACACCACTTTCCCTTATTTACAAACCACAAGGAAAACTGAAATATCCAGAAGGGTTTCCAGTGAGGGATGAATGTAATTGCAAATTGGCCACTGTTTGTTTTAAAATGACTAAAATACCAAAGTAATCTCAGGAAGTCCTCTGGAAAATGGGTTTTATAATGAAAAATATTTGCTGACCCACAGAAAAATGAGAGTACAGTTTGCATTCCCATTTATCTTTTATGGTGCTTGACAAATTGACACACAATTATTAATTACGGGCACTGAGCACTGCATGATTATGCTTAAAATATTACAGCTGATTGGAGCAAAGTCCAAAAGCATTTGCAGGAAATTAAGTGGCATTCTTACAGATGCTGAAGCTCACGAATTTTGAATCATTACATAGTTACATTTCTGAGGCAGATATTAAAAATATTCTTTTTTTTTTTTAGTTAGGACTTTACCATATCACAACTTGAGAGTGTTCTCTGGAGAAGCGTTTTGAATTCAGACTTTAACAGCCACTGTGTGACATGAATCTGCAGATTACTGAAAATTATGCAGAAGTCTATAATCTTTGACATTTATTTATGTATGGTATTTTATGATTTTTTTCCCTAAAAAGGAGAAAAGAGAAAAATCAGTTTTCAGTTTGGAGGTCTCAAAACAACAGAACACTCAGTACATTTGGGATGAAACTGCCCCAACAACACATCCAGATGCAGAGAAGGCCACACAGACAATTGTGTTTCTTCTTACTAAAGCCTTTTCCTTACCAGAGCCATGCTGGACTTGTGTGCCTTCCCTGGGCAGGTCCAGTCCTTGTGCAGACACTGTCTTCCCCCAGGCAAGACAAGGATAGAGAAAGTCAACTACAGCTATGATACTTAGTGGGAAGGGAGCTCAGAGACATTGTATTTTCCATATCTACCTCCTCCGAAGCGCTGCTCTACATGCCAGGAGCAGCACAGTTTAAAATAAAGAGAGTTTAAAATCTGTAATGTATGCAAGGATGTAAAAAAAAAAAAAATTCTCTGTTGAGGACAAGCTTCAGAATACAAATGTCATGGTATCGTTGAGAGAGGACAACAAGCAGTGTCTTAAGAAGGAAAGGAGTGACTGAACCCATAGATAAAGTAAAATCAAAGAAACAAACAAATAAATGAATATCCTTTTAAATTGCATTGTTAGCTTATTGTTAAAGTGTGCACTGAAATGAAAAATTTAAAATGAAAGGAAAAAAAAGAGATTTGTTTCTTCCACATGACATCTCATTTTTGTCAAGTAAAAAGAATATACAGTGTGTTTCCATGTGCTAGTTGTAAACTAAATCTATTGTGAATCTACATGATTTTCTCAGCTCTGGAAGGCCCCAGTTATGGCTTCAGCATTGTCATGCCAGTCTGAACACACAGATTCAAAGGGTGGGTCAGACATTACAGTGCAGACAGAACAATGTCCTGGAAAGTTTATGCCTTGGAAAGTCACTTGAAATGCATTTTTTATCGTTCCTTACTTAAGAAAGAGGGATAACCACACCTGCCCATTGCTGACAGCTGTTGCAAAAATTTATCTTTATCAGTGTCTGCCAAACCCCTTAGATTGAAGTACAAATGAGGACTGCTATTCCTCCAGAAATGTGCACAACAGCTCGTTTGCTCAGCTCTGAGAAGTGACTCTGATAACAAAACATTTTCAAATACAGCAAATACAGATAAGATGCTCAATACAGTCAAGGGCCTTGTATTCAGTGCAGCACATGTTCCTAGTTCAGGCTGAAGATCTAATTCAACAGTGTTAAGATTAACTCTCACACAGACACAAATATTTTAATATTCAGCTGTATATAATGGTCCTTGTGGGTCCTAAACTCGCTCTGCTTGAATACCAGCTGCAAAGGATCCATGCCAGGTTCTCTTCATAGCTGCTACACTACTGGTCATCTATGGCCCCAATAATAATGGTAGGATTTAAACAGGTACCTGCAGTAACTTCTGACACACAGTGTAAATCGCTGGCTATAGTATAGTTTATATTCTTCAGTATGCATATCATCCAATTACAGAACTTGAGCAGATAGGAGGAGAGCATCAGTAGAATAATGTGCAAAATGGATGAGAAAAGAGAAGGAAAAATATCCTCTGTGCCTGAGGGAGTACTTGACAGGGAAAGGGCATAAAGGAGACAGGATGCATGAAAAGTGGGTGAATACACAACTGAAGATCAGAACACAGGTTTTGGTCAATAGTTTATAAAAATTATATGGGCCTAATGCTTTTGAGTTTGTTTTGTTTTTATCCTAACTTTTTTCCCTGCACTGTTTGAGAACCTTGAATTACTAAAATAAATAGGCCTGTAAAAACACTTGTTCAGCCTGCAGCCAATTTAGATCACTGTATGGCTCACCCAAACAGGGCAATAAAGGCAAGTGTTAATGAGTGGCTTGCAAAATACAGTGTCAACTTCTGAGCACAGGTTCAGAGGGAAGCAGGCTCAAGAACAGCATGGACACTATGCATGAACAGCTGCCCAGCGGGCACTTTCACTCTCTCCTGCATTGAGAAGAATTAGATTCCGGTAACATGTAATCCATCAAATTTACTGTGACAGAGTCAGACTTCTTAATCTTCAGATTTTTTATTTTTTTAAATGTGTGTACACAGCTGAAGGAATTCTCAGCATGAAATACAAATATTTGTAAACAGAAGTCATGTTGTATCCATCTCTGAGTTCATTTTTCACTGCAATTTTTACAAAAACCGTGAGAAACATTTTATCTACTCATAGCAAATTCAGGGGCTTTTTTTCCGTAGCCAGTTCAACATAGCTTCATTTCCTCTCATCTTACAGGGCTGGATTAAAACAAAATCCATCATTCCTCCACTTTTTGTGAGAGTAAAGGAAAGGAAAACCTCCAAAGGTCCATCAATCCTCAGCCCATTTCTAAGGACAGAGTTCTGTGATTCTTGTTCCGTAGGAGACATCTCTTGATTTGGAGATTGCAGACCTCTTTTTCCTCCAGCTAACAACACAGATTTTAAGTGCTAGGTCTGCACAGAGGACCCTCAGGGTATGAAGCCAAGCTAAACCTCCTCTAGTCAGTCATGTAGACATGAGAGAAATAATTGTTCTGCGTGTGGAGGAAATCTCAGCAAAATGAAAGTGAAATAGGTGAAATGCAAGGTTTTAAAAAATATATTTATGGAAGAGAATTTCACTTTTCTTTCCAACCTATTGGGTAAAACACCTCTTAATACGTTTGATTTTACATCTGTTTCCCTCTAAGTTTAACTAAGTTCTTCCCACATGAAGCACTGCCTCAGCACCTCACATATTTATTTTCTCCCACCGCTGCCCAGACTGTCTCAGATGAACATCTATCACCGTGGGATCCATACACTCTTTTGTCCATCATGGGAAATGGCATTTATGAAAGGCACTGTGGCTTTCTACCATGAAAATGTCCACAGCACTACCTACAGTAGAATTATGACTTCTATAAAGAAAGGGAAAAAAATAACCCAGACAGGATATGAGGAACACCTGTTTATATGAACACCCTCAGGATCTGCAGTGTGAGCATAAGAACTCACGATATATAGCCGATGAAAGGATAGGCACTCAAGAGTGCAGACGAAGAAATGAGACCTGAAAGGTAACATTCTTAAACAAATTGTTTCTTCTTAGGTCTGAATTAAGTCCAGACGATCTTTTTAAGTGAATATAGCAACATCGTGTAAAAATGATTGATCTTTTAATTGCCATGATATTATCATTTGCCGAAACTACAAATGATTGGTAAATGGGATTTTGTGTACATTCTGAACAAGCCAATTAGCACACAGACTACCTCCTGCAATCACTCTCTAGCCAATTGCTTCCCATCATGAGGTTTTTTTTTGTGGGGTTTTTTTTTTTCCACCCCCATAAAAATTGTCCGTACTGATGCTTCTTAATGAAGCAGGTAACTAGTTTTACATTTTGGTAATTTGGTTCCTTCAGCTAGAAAAGTTTACACATTTCAGTTCACTCAATCTTCTGCTGATTTACCTCCACGCACATCAAAATATAAATTTTACTAAACCGTGTTTATGGCTGGGAGAATGGGCACTTAATATGCACACGGCATTTAGACATGAGCGAAAAGTGTAACACTGTTTACAGATGGTATCAATGAAACCTTCTTGGTTTTGACTTTAAAACTGTTGTAAAGCATGATCATCACACTTGCCATCCTATCTGCTGTCTAAGACGGCTAAATCCCTAATAGAAATTGTCAGAATAACCAACTTTCTCCACACGCTGTCTGAAAGTGGTGAAATAAATGTATGTTGACTGTTTTGCCAGTTTTTTCAGTCTGCTTCCCATTCCCCAAATCCTCACAAAACAATTGTCTGCCTCAAATTCTACAATTCTTCTGCTGAAGCCACACAGAAAATGCATTTTGATTTTTCCACATTAATTTATCCCAGAGGCCACTAAATCCTGTTCAACTAGGAGACGAAAACCACTATCACATATTCAATTAAAAGAGCAAAACCAATATGCTTTTCAGTATCTGGTTGCACAAATGATTAAATTTCATAAGAAATTCAGCAGCCATATTCGTTTATTTATGGTTTTGTGTGTCAAATGCTGAAAAACAAACAGCACTGGCGAAACTGTGATCTGCTCATAGATAAATGACAAAGAAGAAATGGGGCCAACCTGATAAATTATTTGTTCACTGCATATAATTCACCCTCTTCTGCTGTGTCCTCAAGCAAATATCCCATTGCTTTCAGTCCACAGAACAGCTGTTGAACTGCCTCCTGGCTGTTTGCAGGAAGTTTGCTTGGCTTGAATGAGAAGCAAGAATTTAGAACAAATTTCCAAATGAGAGGGAAAAAAAAATGTAACTCTTTAAAGAATCCTGGACTCATTTTAATAAACTACAATAAATCACTTTTTCTTTGCATGGTGAATCTTCAATTTATGAACTGCCCCATTTAGTATTATTATGAAAATAGACTTCATGGGTTTTAATTAGTTTCCTTATCAGCCCCAGAAAAACAGTTTCCAATAAAATGGGAATGGACTAACTCATTCTGCTAATTTCAAATCCATGCTTTGCAGAGTATAACTCAGATATAATGTGGCTTCTTTCAGCTTAGGCAGGAATAAAGGAGATAGAAGAAGGGAAAGAATAAATGCAAATAATATGAGGGTGATAAAAGAAAAGGATTCTTAGCAAAAATACAAACTGCCTGCACAGGTGGCAAAACTGTACCACCTCCTTGGGAACGCTTGTAATTGTGGTGGGATTCTTAGAAGATGCTAAGTCCAGAAGCAGAGCTGGGGGGTTGTGGACAATTGCTCACCTCTGTTAAGTCATGTGTGAAAGCACAGATGCACTATGACTGAGGAGGAACAGCAGAGGCAGGAGAGATCTTAGCAGTAGCTCAAACCCTGCTATCATCTACCTTGCACCAGCAATGGTGAAACCTCTGCCCTGGAACAAGCTGGAGAAGAAACTGCAACCACTCATAGGCTGTGGTTATTTGGGACAGAGATTGTTTTGTTATTTTCAATCATGTCACATTCACCTCCTATCCTCTGCCATGTCAGTAACAAGGTAAACGCAGCTCTTTGTTGACTCTCCTCTTCGAGTTGTTTATGAAGACCAAGACCTCTGTACCCACTACACTAGGTCATATACCTTCAATCACACACCTCCTCTCAGCATTTTGGGGAATAACAGTCAATAAAACCAGATCCAGGCTTTGCTAAGTCTTACCTTGTGTTATTCAAGCCTGTCAAACAGGATCCATGTCTGCATGCATGTTCAAACTCTATGTAATCAGCTCTATAATGGCCAATTCCTGCCTTGAAAGTCTCACTGATATATTATCTGTGCCCAAGCTGACAGGATTTTGTTGGGAGAGGAGATGGCAGTGGGAAGCAGAGCTTGCTGAATGCAATTTTTAAAAGCCACTACAAGAACCAGAGCATAACAGCGTGGTCCTGGCTCCAAGCACACAGCCAGCAGACCCTGGATGGCTGCAATTCTGCAAACCTGGACCCCTAAGGCACCCTTTGTATTGCTCAGCCATGATGATAAATGGCTTTTTCTGCAGCAATTATCATTGACCTTTCCATTCATTCAAAAAAAAAAAAAATTCCATCAAAATATAACACTTCTAAGTAGAAAGTAAGGGTCCTACTTTGTCAGCCCTATTCTTTTGCATGGCAGGGTTTTAATGAGCCTACCCGAGACCAGATGACTCTTGCCATCATCTTAGGGCCCTTTTTAACATAGTCACAATTTTACTCATTAATTTCAATTCTGTTTTGAAAGTCTGGAGTACAAGCACTGTTTTTTGCTTACCAATGCATAAAAACACTTGAAGACCTGAATATTTAGGAAATCTGTAATGCTTCTACCTATGCCAGCATGTTTTGAATAAGCACATAAAAGCTCACAGTTGCTTTTTAATCAGAAGTTTCTGGATTCTATACTCTTCAGTACAATTTATCATATTTTCCTGGATCACAAGAGTAGACTCAAAAGATAAGAACTCTGCAATCTGGCAATCCTCTGGGTTTTGCAGGTGGTTTTTTTTTTTTTGTTTGTTTGGTTTGGTTTAAGTCATACTTGGCTTTTAATGTTTATACTTGTTTCCCTCAGCTTGGAAAACAGCCCCTCAGCTAGGCACATAATCTTACCTTTATACAGAGCATCTGAACTGAGTTCACTTGTTTTTTTTTAAGAGAGTTCAACCCAGCTGAGAATTCAGCTTTCTATACTTATGGTGGATCCAAAAAGAGAGCTGGACAGAGGGATAAGAGGTGTGAAAAATTATTGGATTTTCTCAGAAGAGACCTATGTCAGATTGCTGCTCAGTTTCTGGCTTCTTTATGCTAACTGAAGGCACAAGGTCGGTGCAACAGACTCCTCTCACATTAAGAGGGACTTGCCCTGCAGCAAGGCATTGAGAGAAATTCCCACAGCACTGGTGTTTGAGGCACACTGGAATGGAATCACCATGCCAAGTCCCACCGGGATTCCAGCTAGAAAAAGACAGGCGCTGGTGTAATTTAAAAGATATTTTTGGGCTGAGTTCCAGCAGACATCAATTAATTGCCCCCAAGCAACTCAAAACTGAGACGGCATATCAGTTCCCAACTGGACTGGGGCTGATGTGCTTTACCTAAGAGCTTTACTCACTCTTTCCATTCTTGTTAACAAAATAACAAAAGCAGTACAACAAATACACTTTTTACCAAGAGTAACATAGCAAATAAATGATACAATCCAGTCATCAAAGTGTGTGCAAGCCTAGCCCAACCATATACACTAGTTTCTTGCTAGCTTGCTAAATGAGATGGCATAGGACAAATCTAGCACAATGAAATTTAATTTTTCCCTGACATGTGAAGCTGTTGAAATTTAAAACAAATAATCCCATTCGGTGACATCTGACTCATATTTGGAATGATACATTGCAAGGAATTTGTCAGACTTCATCTTATATTTGGGTTGGGCTTTTTTTTTTTCCCCTTCAAGACTTAGGGCAAATTTAAATGTTGCTGAGTCTTAGCTTTACAAAATGAAAATGTCAAGGCTGAGAGTGAAGTCCACATCCATTGCCAAAGTTTCAGAACTGTAGGGAAGAAATGAAAAAAAGAAATAGAGAAAAAATATCCTGAAGCAGAAACAACAAACACCTTTTCCCTGAAACACTACCCCAAGAAACAGCTGGGGCCTCCTTGCTTTTAAAGCAGAAAGTTCTGTGCTGACTACATGCAAATTTCACTATGAAGCATTTATGTTATCAGCTGAAATTGTATCACCCCTGTGGAATGCACAGCTCAGGGATTAGAAGTAGCTTTAACTGTGTGTTTCTTATAGCATAGAAACTCTGGTTATGTATTAATAGGAAAGATTATTTGGTAGTCTTCAGTTTTCACTGTCATGTATGAAAGAAAGAGATCGCAGCTAAACAACTGAAAGCCAACAGATGTGGTTATTTGTCTCATATCAGAAGGAATTTCCCTGCACAAGATTTTAACACGTTGCTGAGCTCTAATGCAAAGCATGTCCCACATCACCCACAATGCGCTAAAGGATGCAGCATGACAAACTATCCATTACCAGCATTTGCCTGCTTCAGTAGAAAGCTCCTTGTCAGCACCATGAAAAGAGGGCAACTAGTTCATCTGAGCAACTAGTCTTAAAACCAGATGACATCTGCAATCCTACCCACCACTGCAAACATCCTCTCCCTACGTCACCAACAAATGTTACCAGTGTCACAGCAGATTAATTCAAGTTTAAATGTCACGGGTGGCATTTCTCATGCTGTTGCATCCCTCTGCTCCCACTGATTTATTTTTGTTTTTTATTTGCTCACTTTGAAAGGTATTAGAGCTCAAGCTCTATTACAGCTCCCTTGAAACTGCACCAAGGTTAATTCAAAGTTTTCAGACTTCTCTGAAAAACAATCCATGGCAGACGTAACAAAGAATTTATGCATTATGTATTTTCCTTGTGAGTAATCTACCATCTTAGTCATATGTCTAAAGTTTCTACCTTTGTATAAATCTTCATCTTTAGCAGGTGTGTCATATAAGGGCACATAGACATAAAATAATTCCTGTGCCACTATAAACAGAAACAAATATTAACCACACGGCTGTATTTATGATCTGTTGTCATGAGGAAGCTCTTGTTTCTTAGCAGATACAGCTTTTCCCTGTTAGAGAAAGATCATGATTTCAGCTGGCATGGTGGGTAAAGCTCAGCACTGCACACTCTGAAGCCAAAGGACTTAAACTTGTTTGCTGAATTCCTGCTTCCAAAGTGAGTAGGCTTGTGCTTGTACTCCCTTCCAAAGCACTGTGCTGCTCATATGAAAATGCAATGAATAGGCCTCAGGAAAGGGCATGTGACAAATTTTAATGAGATAAGTGACTTGGAAAGAAGACTCGGAGCTATATTACAGCTACTGGGAAATAGTGACTACATTATACTGTACTGTTTCCCCACTGCCTCCCAGTGCAACGTCCTACAGGACTGCGATCAGTTTTTCCACCTTTGGCAGTATTTTTGTTTGATTTTATTGTCTGCCTTTGGGAGACAAGGTTGTTTGTGTTTTCCTTTTTAATTTCCTGTAAACAGCTTTTCGACTGGCCAAATTCTGTCCTCCTCCAGAATTTGAAAACATCCCTAACTTTTCAGCTTTCTTCAGTATTTGCTAGTGCCACTATAGCGACTTCAGTAGCACCAAGAGAAAGAAAGAGAATGTGCAGGAAACAAGGACATCTGAGAAGCTGCCAAACCCAAGTAATTGGAAACTCCAACTATTCATGTACACACAAGCCAAATAGCCCAAAGGGGGAAAAATATAGAAAGGAACAATTTCTTAAGAGCTTTAGAATCCTTTCCCCACCTCCCACCTTTTTTCTTTTTCTTTTTTTTTTTTTTTTTTCCTCCCCCAAAGACATGTAGACCAAACAAGCAAAAAGAGTCCTGAAATCAAGTGGTGGCAACATCTGAACTTGTAATAGCCCATTTGAGTACAGCTTGCTCACATCAAAGCCCACGTTACTGCACTGTCATTTCTCCTGGTTGCTGGGGAGTTCAGAGTGAACCTTTTCCAGGCTGATCCTCACAAGCTGCAGTCACAGCCCTGCCTGCTCTGTGGACATATCCAGGATTTTGCAGATTCCTTCCAATTAACATCTCTCAGATGCACATCTCTCTCCCAGACATGCTGTTAAATTCTTATCTAGGCTCTCATCACCTCATGTCTCAATTACTGCAAAATCCTTTTCCTGATCACTGACAAACTCAGTCGTGCCCTGATGGTGTATTGATCCACAATGCTACTGTGGAGATCACTCCCCCATCTCACATTTGGCTTTTCTTTTTGCTCATCTTCCTAGCTCCTTTTCCCTGTCATATCAAACAACCAAATGGCCTTCCCTTCCAAGGACTTTTCCACCTTATTGCTCATTTTGTGCAGCATCAAAAGGTCAACTTGCACAGCTGCACAGTCCATAGTCCTTGCTTTCACTCACCACTTGTCAACTGTGCAGTTAGGTGTCTTTGTAGTGTCTCTTGACATTCTTCATGATGTTTGTGAGAAAGTCTCAGTACAGCTGTAATACTACTATATTGCAGTCCCTCAATAGAAGTACCTTCTGACCAAAAAATGTCTTCTGAATGTGGGTTCAAAATGCTCTCTGCAGCATCCTTCTGTTAAGGATAATTTGACAAGAAAGGAGATAACATAACACCAGAATCTTCCAGAAACACATTAAGTGTCTTCCCAAGGCAATCAGGAGCAAGTTGAGATGTATCGACCCACAATATTTAGTCTCAAAATGGAGGTTTTTTTCTAGGTCTTTCAGGAGGTTACCAGCTTTTTATTCTCTGTTTGTACAGCATCTACCAGCACTTTTTCCTTGTCTATGACTGAGATCCTCCAATGCAACCACAAGGATCATCTAGTTCCAACCCCCCTGCCATTCCCAGGGACACCCTACCCTAGATCAGGCTGGACAGAGCCTCATCCAGCCTGGCCTTATACTCCTCCAGGGATGTGGCCCCAACCACCTACCTGGGCAACCCATTCCAGGGCCTCACCCCTCTCATGGTGAAGACCTTCCTCCTCACATCCAATCTGAATCTCCTCACCTCCAGCTTTGCTCTAGCAACTCTCTGGTACCACAGAATCACAGAATCATAGAATTATAGAATGGTCTGGATTGGAAGGTTTCTCTGAAGATCCAACCCCCTCTGCAGTCAGCAGGGGCATCCTCAACTAGGTCAGGTTGCCCAGAGCCCTGTCGAGCCCCAGCGGAGAGCAAAGTGGCAGAATCAGCTCTCTGGATCTGTTGGCAGTGCATCTTTTGATGCAGCCCAGTATTTGATTTGCCTTCTGAGCTGCAAGCACACACTGTCAGCTCGTGTCCAGCTTCTCGGCCATCAGCACCCCCAAATCCTTTTCCACAGGGCTGCTTTCTATCACTTCATCCCCCAGTCTGTATTGATAGTGATGACTGTTCTGGCCCAGGTGCAGAATCCTGTATGTTGTCCTACAAGAAGCCAGTAGAGAAACTAAGTACCTATGGATGAGTGAAGCATGTCACAGATAAAAAATGGACAAGAGACAGTAAAATACGAATAATGTTTAACTGTTAGCTTCCATCTGGGAAAAAAAAAATAACTTAATTGACAGTTGTTTAGAGATTTCCTTTTGTCTTATGACATTCTATAAATATATGACACAGTAGGAAAGCATGTGTGTGGTGAGGACTGCACGAAAACAAAGGTTGTAGATAACTTACATATCTGAAAGGCTTGTGAGACACTTCAGAGAAGAGATCTAAAATGAGGTAACATTAAAGAAAGGAGAGATGTCAACATTACCAAATTTCAAGCAATACATCCTGACTGTGCCAGCACACATCACATGGTTCCACATTAAGTGTGTCAGCTCTCAGACCAAGGAAAGTGGTTTTTCCCCTCTACTCAGCCCTTACAAGGCCACATATGAGATGATGTGGTCAGCTTTGAGTTTTCCAATACAAGAGGGTTAGAACAAGAGTGAAGCCAGACTCTTTTTGTGGTTCACAGTTACAGGATCAAAGCCAGCAACCACCATTTGTACTAAGGGAAATTTCATCTGAGAACACAGAAATTTTACTCTCTGATGAGCATGATGCAACACTGGCACGAGGGCCCAGAACAGCTGTGGAATTGCCATCCTTGGTGAGTTTCCAAATTCAGTGGGATATTGCCCTGAGTGACCCAAACTAACTTAGAGGCTAGACCTGTTTTGATTGAAGTGTTGGACTAAATTCTCAAAAGGTCCCTTCCTACATCAATTATTATGAGCCTTTGAGGTCTCTATAACAATCTGGTCAATGTAACCTCCATCATTCAAGATTAAGATGAAAAGATTTAAAAAATGGTTTAGGTACATAAGTCTGAAGCACCCAACTGTTCTGTGTCTGGCATATCTGACAATGTCCAATTCTGGGCTCTCCAGTGCAAGAGACATGAACTTAACTGGAGTCCAGAGAAGGGTCACGAAGATAATGAGGGAGCTGGAGCATCTAGCTTGTGAGAAGAGGATGAAAGAGATGGATCTTTTCAGTCTGGAGAAGGGTAGGCTCTGAGAAATCTTATCCATGCACATGAATATCTGAGACAGGTAAAGAAAACAGAGCCAGACTCCTCTCAGTAGCATCCAGGAATATGACAAAAGGAAAAGAACACAGATTGTAATACAGGAAACTTCGTCTGCAAAAAAACCCAGCCCTTTTTACTGGTTGCATGGTTGAACACAGTCACAGATTACCCAGAGAGGTTATGGAATCTCTATTCCTGAAGATATCAAAACACTTACTGGATATGGCCCTGCTTCAAGTAGGGGAGCAGAACTAGACAATGCCCAGAGGTGCCTCCAGCTTCCACACTTCTGTGATTCTATGATTTTATGACTGTATGTAATGAGACTATGAAGATAATACAATAAAAAAAAAAAACAACTTCCAAAGAAACCCAAAACAAACAAACAAACAAACAAACAAACAAAAATCCTCAGAAATATATAAGACTTTGTTCTTCCAGGGTTTATGATAAAATCTAATGGGAAATTACTTAGATCCTTTCTGACTTGCTTCAACCTTTTGTCTACCACTTTTACATTTAAGTACAGAACCCAAAGACTCCCAAATTAATTGTCAGTCCCTATGGTTCTACAAAAGTTCCTTCCCTCTATAGATAGTTATGTGGGGTTCAGCCAGGACAGGCAGACATCTGGGATCCAGAGAGATTTCCCACCAGCAGATTCCCAAACATGTGGACAACAGAGAACCTGCTCACATGGGAAAACAGCATCTGAACAAGAATCTAAGTTAAAATAAAGATACAGGTGGAAATTCAAGGTCAGAACAGAGTTCTCAGTCACCCCTTCATCCTATCCCATGAAGTTCTTCATGCACCAAGAAAAAAAACTGGCAAGATTGCACATGCCTTAGTAGATTATTATAGGAAATGCTGTCTTATCTTCTGCTTTACAGCAACACACATTACAAATTGTCTGGCAGATATTCACTCATTCAGTCCCTCTGTAAATAACTATTCAGTAAAATCTGATGGAACTGTGCAAGTCGACAAAGTCTCGCTGGGATTTTCTGCACAAAACTGTCAGGCTGGAAAACTCGGTGAGTCTCAAGGGCAAATTGCACACCCTGGGGAGGGGCTAGTGGGTCCTCCTAAAGGTCAGGTAAAATTTGTCTGCTTGATAGGTGCATGTGCTTTTATTATCTACATCTACTTAGGTGACCTGTGCATAGACACCAGCATTGCATCTCCTGGACCACTGCGCAGTAGAGAAAGTGGTCAAGACTGCATCAAGAGAGGGGTGTGAGGCTCCTCTTGTAAAACTTTGGCTCCACTCCAGACTTGCAAGAGCTCTTTGACCAGTGTCTGGCAGTACTGACACCTTTGAGACTGCAAAAGAAACCTCTGCCTTTTCGCTGGTTTTCATATAGAGAAGTAACAAGGCCAAGTGCAAGGTCTTGCATCTGGGTTGAGGCAATTGTAATGACAGAACAAGGGGGAATGGGTTCAAATTGGCGGAGGGGAGATTTGAACGGGATGTTAGGAAGAAATTCTTCACAGTGAGGGTGGTGAGGCACTGGAACAGGTTGCCCGGGGAGGTTGTGTCTGCTCCCTCCCTGGATGCTTTCAAGGCCAGGCTCAATGAGGTCTTGAGCGTCCTGATCTAGTGGGAGGTGTCCCTGCCTGTGGCGGGGGGTTGGAACTGGATGATCTTTGAGGTCTCTTCCAACCTAGACCATTCTATGATTCTATGATAATCCCAAGCACAAATACAGGCTGGGCAGTGACTGACTGAAGAGTAGCCCTGCAGCGAGAGACTTGGGGGTGCTGGTGGATGAGAAGCTCAACATGAGCCAGCAGTGTGCACCTGCAGCACAGAAGGCAAACCAGATCCTGGGCTGCATCAGTAAAAGTGTGGCCAGCAGGTCAAGAGAGGTGATTCTCCCCCTCTACTCCACTCTGGTGAGACCCCACCTGGAGTACTGCATCCAGTTCTTGAGCCCCTATTACAAGAGGGATGTGGACATGCTGGAGTGTGTCCAGAGAAGGGCCACGAAAATGCTCAGAGGGCTGGAGCACCTCTCCTATGAGGACAGACTGAAAGAATTGGGGCTGTTCAGTCTGGAGAAGAGGAGGCTCCCAGGTGACCTTATTGTGGCCTTCCAGTATCTGAAGAGGGCCTACAGAAAAGCTGGGGAGGGACTTTTTAGGCTATCAGGTAGTGAAAGGAGTAGGGGAATGGAGCAAAGCTGGAGGTGGGGAGATTCAGATTGGATGTGAGGAGGAAGTTGTTCAGCATGAGAGTGGTGAGGCCCTGGAAGGGGTTGCCCAGTGGGGTGGTTGGGGCCACATCCCTGAAGGAGTTTAAGGCCAGGCTGGATGAGGCTGTGTCCAGCCTGGTCTAGGGTAGGGCATGGCAGGGGGGTTGGAACTAGATGACCCTTGTGGTTCCTTCCAACCCTGACTGATTCTATTATTCTATGATTCTAAATCTTTTGTCCCAAAGCCCAGAAACTGAGACAATCTCTGGTGTATTCGGTTCTCTTAGAGAATGTGTTAATTTCAGTAACAGCACAACTAATATGGCTTAGAGAGTCGAAATTCAAATGGTGCTTATGATTTCCTCCTTTTCCTTTGTATGCCGCCTAAACAGATGGTTGATTAGAAATCGGCAGAAATTTTGTTATTTACGTATTTAATTTTTGTTAAGTGGCCATTTGCTTTTCATGTGTCTGCAATTTTTTTCTTTTGCATGAATCTGCTTTCTCCACCTGGAAAAGGGGATAAAATAATCTGGCACCTGTGATTTTCGGTGTTTACTGAAGCTTTTCAGGCTATCTCATAATTACATATATTTTTCCAATTATGAAATAAAAAATTGGGAAAAGACCTCTTATGATAGCACAGAAAAACAACTGTATGTCCAAAGTTATCCACCACTTTTAGAAACAATGATAGAGTTGTTCCCTCTTAAATCACTGTTTTGTGCTGCTAACCTGAAGCTGACACCTACTCCCTTTTCTGCCTGTGAATCTCACCTTTAAGAAACATTTTTTTTTGGTCATTTTTTTTCCTCACTTTTCCATTCTCATCTGCTTTTCTGTGTAGCCAGAGGAAGAGGCAGGGGACAGCTATTATAGTAATAGCAGTGAGAAAGCCGTTGTGTCTGTAGTCACCGCCAGCAAACACAGAGCCCTACTGCTGTAGACAAAACAGGACTAAGAATAGATCTCGTCCTGGAAAATTAAGCATTGCCATCATGATCTCTTACGCATCTCTGTCCGAGGCAGGGACTTGGAAAGCATGCACCTGACACATTGTTTCTCGGTGGCTGAAAGGGGAAGAATTAATGCCTATGCACTGCAAGGGTGTGAAAAGATGCTAAGAATGTGAAAAAGGGTAATTCAGACTCTAAGGAAAGGACAGGTCCCCCAGCAGAACAATATATTTCTTAACCGCTGACATCCATTGACCTCCCTTCTTTTTAGCCTATAAATCTTGCCAACTATTCTGACCCACCGAGACCTTTGATGGAAATACTGTAATTTAATTCAGACGTAATCCATTCTTTAATGATAGAGCATGCAGGGAAAGCTTCCATAGGCTTGCCTGTACATGTAATTAGTAGATCAGAAGAATAAAACAATTAATTCGTCTCTGACCAGTTCAAGGAGATAACTGTTTATTTAATCCAAATTAAAATGTTCCCCTTTTGATTTATTTTGTTTCTTCTTCTAGCCCAAACACTGGCAGATGATTACAGCTGGGCAAGAAGCATTATTCATATCCCACAAAATCCTGCTAATTAGAAGAGAACGAAAGGGATATGCAGTGGGGACAAATCACTGATTTCAATTCTTGAATATTTTTGCAAAGAAGCTTTTGTGGAAGTTTGTAACCTACCAGTTGCCATCACACATCTCAGGTGAGTGATATGTACCTAAGTACAAATTAGCCAGACTTCCCAGGGCAGACATTTGTTTGTGAGTTGTGACCAGAAATTCCACCTTGGATTAGACAGATCTTTCCACAATGGAAATTTCACAGCAGCTGTTATGTTTTTCCATCGCTTTTTCTCTTTCTCTTTCTCTGAGGAAAACATCTGTTTCTAACAAATTGAGAGGTGAATGAAACTCCCATCTGGCCAAGAGGACTGGGCAGCTGTGATTGCATCAGGCAGTACAAGACTCTCCCCCCTCACTGGACAGAGCTGGACAGAGATGCAGGAAGACGCAAAGTTCTCTGGAACCCAGCAAACACATGTCAAAAGCGATGGCAAAGGGAATTTTCTCTGATGAGAAATTCATCCCTCACACTGACCAGCTCTAAAAGTCACCTCTAAATGTTAAGAGATAAAACAATGCCATCAGGAATTGCAGTGTCTTCACCTCGCATGAATCTTAACTAAACATACCAGCAATTAAAGCATGATCTTGTGAATCTGTGCCACACATTCCAGGGGTTTTGGAAGCGGTGCGAATGGCAGGGAAGGAAGGAAGGAGAGAGACGATGATTTTAAAGGCAGAACATTGCTTAAAAAAAAAAAAAAATTAAAAATTAGTTAGCACAAAGCACATCTGAACACAAAATGTCTTAGCTGGTGGTGCACATGGGAAGCCCCACTGCAAGTGAAATGCAAATATCTTCTAGCCACTTTGGGTAGCCGCTGACAGGTAAGATTTCCTGTAAAAGCAACGACAACGCTGACCTTTAGAAAATTATCACCAGATAGCAGAGAAAAGCTTTTCCTCTGTTTATCCTCGGGGGACTAGGAGCTGCACACAGACAGGATGCCAAAACAAGACAGAAACCTTTTGGTATTTTTAACTGTGCTGGGGAGCTACGCGCAAACTGAGACAATCAGCTTCAAAATAAAGCTCCAGGAACACAGAAATAAAACGCTCATGCAATGTCCTGATTATTGCAAACACTAGCACTCTGGGCAGAACCCTGCTTACAGAAAGGGCTCCATTAATTCCTGGTTAAGTGGAATTTCCTCTCTCCAAAGGTGATTTTCAGGCAGACTGAAAAATTAAAAGGGAGGTTTGTCCCCTGACACTAGGAACCTTTGCTGCCAGCACACAAAGAAGCCAGGAAAGAAGTGTCCTAAAATTACACCCTGTGGCAACCTCTTTCAACAATAAGCAGGCAGGCCTATGGATTTCAGCAGAAATTATATTAATTGCTTGTAGAGATTCTACTTTACAGATGAATTAACAATTTCCTGTTATGCTATCTATAGCTGTAGCAATTCTTACGGTCGTTAAAAAGCAGACTCTGAAGTGGCATCAGCCAAGCATCCCACATCAGCAGAGAATGGTTAAGTCCCACCTCAGAGAGAGATGGTACAAAGGACTCCTGACATCTGGCTACCCTGAGTAGTGAAAAAAAAGAAGTTCTTAAAAGCATTCTCGTTTATTTGGTTTGCCCCTTTTCTTTGTAGGCACCTTCTAAAGAGTAAGAACTTCTTTTTCTTTTAATACTCCTTTTGATGAGAGGCTTGTCTACAACTGCCCTTTACAGAAGCATGGCAGAAACTAGTTGCTGTGTGCACTAGTACCAGTGACCTCTTGTGGAAGCAGATTATCTTCTTCTGGTTCATAAATCTACCTGTCAACTCTACCAGGAGAGTGGACAACTCATCAGTATGGATTACCAAAACCACTTGCTACAGACATAAAGCTAGAGCAAGATAGATTAAAAAATAAAGCAAAGATTCCCCTTGGGATGTGACAATTCCTTAACCCCAGCCTCAGAAGAAAATGCAACCTTGAAATGGAGAAAAGTGATCTGTGGAACCAGATGCTGAGAAGAGAAACATAGAAAAATGGCAAAGGAGCTTCAGTAATGACACTTGGCCCAATGTGGTTCAGAGCACAAGTTTACTTTACAGCTCATATTTATCGCAGCCAACAGTGTTGAAACTGTACATTTCAAGGTTGCATCTGTATTTCAATTTACAAATCCCTGTGGTTAAGGGATTTAAAATTTTACCATAAAATCTTGGTCAATGTGACCACAGGCCAAGGGTACTTTTCCTCATTTAATGTAATAATGTGAGTGACTTTTAAGTGGATTCAAAATAAGAACCTCAGAAAACAAACAAACAAAACACCCCCCCCCCCCCCCCCTAAAAAAAACCCCAAACACAAACAAACAAACAAACAAAAGGCTAACAAAGCAGACAGGATTGGTTTCCAATCTTATCTACAAATTCAAAACTGCTTGCCTAAATATTTGTTAGTAAAAAATTAGTTTAATCCACGAAATGCCTGGAAATGGAGGTTATCTATGTCAGCTTAGAAGTGTCTTTAATTTAGCACTTCTTTTTTTGGTTCCTGCACAGTAAGTTTTTCACATTACAACTCATAGCACATAGCTCTGTAGTCCTCTAATGGATAAATTAATATAGTTCTACTCAGACAGAAGGACAAGGGATTTATGACAACAAAGACTGGTCCAAGCATGTGCTCTGAGCATGTCTGGTTGGTCCCGCCTGTCCACCTACAGCAGGTGAGCAGATAAGCTCAGCTTATACTCAACTTTTCAAGCCATAAGACTCTGGCTTCCCTCTTGAGGTCTTGAGCAACCTGATCTAGTGGGAGGTGTCCCTGCCTATGGCGGGGGGTTGGAACTGGATGATCTTTGATGTCTCTTTCAACCTAAACCATTCTATGATTCTATGATCAAGCTGAAATCTTCCCAGCAGTGCATGTCCAGAGAGACATAAAAAAAATAAATTTTAGCATATCAATTAACCAGTAATGGCTAAATGTACAGCTCTGAGGCTGTAGGATTTGCTGAGCACAAGTCCATCACCTTGCAAAGGCTGGTTAGCTCACCTGAGCCAGCATTACAGTCTGTAACAACTCAGACAATCTTGAATTTCCTGACCTTTTCAGCTGGCGCGATGATGATAACACAAACTTAATTTCTCTCGCTGAAGATCCTTTTACCCTCAAATTGCAAGGAGAAAAGGCAGATTTCTCAACTGTCTATAAGAAAATGACACCTGAGTCCAGCTTGATATATGCAGGGACATCTTCTACTATATCCAAAGTTAAGTATATTACTTGAGTAATATAAATTCATAGATTCAAAGAACGGTTTGGATTGGAATCACCTTAAATATCATCTAGTTCCAAGCGCCTTGGCATTGTCAGGGACACCTTCCAATACACCAGTTTGCTCAAGGTCTTATCAACCTGCCCATGAACACCTCCAGGGAGAGGGCATCCATAACCTCCCTGGGCAACTTGTTTCAGTGTCTCATTACCCTTACTGTAAAGAATTTCTTCATAATATCTAGTCTAAGTCTGCCCTCTTCCAGCTTCAATCCATCCCCTCTCATTCTATCACTACAAGCCTTGTATAAAGTCCCTTCCTGACTGCTTTCAAGTTGTGGAAGGTCCCTTCAAGGTCTCCATGGAGACTTCTCTTCTCCAGGTTGAACAGCCCCAAATCTCTCAGCCTGTCCACATAGGAGAGGTGCTCCAGCCCTCTGCTTATTTTTGTGGCCCTCCTCTGGACCCTGCTCCAGCTGTTCTAAGTCCTTCTTATGCTGGAAGGGGGGCACCAGAACTAGACATAGTACTCCAGGTGGGGTCTCACAAGAGTAGAGTAGAAGGGGAGAATCATCTCCCTGGTTGTGCTGGTCACACTTCTTTTGATGCAGTCCAGGACACAGTTGACTTTCTGGGCTGCAAGCACACATTGCTGGCTCATGTTGAATTTTTGTCAACTGACACCCCCAAATCCTTTTCCTCAAGACTGCTCTTGAACATTCCTTGCCCAGCTTATGTTTGTGCTTGGGATTGCACTGACCCAGGTGTAGGACCTTGCACTTGGCCTTACTAAACTTCATGAGGTTGGCCCAGGCCTGCCTCTCAAGCCTGGCCAATTCCCTCTGGATGGCATCCCTTCCCTCCAGCACGTCAACCAAGCCACACAGCTTGGTGTCATCTGCAAAGCTGCTGAAGGTGCACTCATTACCACTGTCCATATTGTTGACAAAGATGTTAAACAACACTGCTCCCAGCACCAACCCCTGAGATACACCACTTGTCACTGGTCTCCATTTAGACATTGAGCCATTGACCACAACATTCATCTAATAAAACTAAAATGATGCTTTTACTTATACTCCTCTTCTTAAAATACAAAGTTTGGAGGGGGTTTCTGTCTTAAATACACATTAGTATAATTTATACTGTTTACAACATCCTCCACGTGATTGTCTGTAACTCATAAGAAGCTTCCTAACACAAATAAATTCATGCCTGGGTTAAGTCTGTTTGGTTGACAGCAATTGTTAGGACTCAATTTGCAGACCTGGAGTATGGCAGGGGTTAAACCACTTGCAAAGGAACATATGTCAGAACAATGAACTGCAAAATGCAACCAAATGCTGCTGAGCTCCAGTAACCCTTGTTTACATATTATCAGTATCTCTGCAAAAGCTCCAAATACACATACTCCTGAGTGACAACACTAAATGACTGGTGATCATGCAGGGAGTGAGAACATAAATAAACCTTGTTAGGGAAAGTTAGAGTGAGAATCAGGTGTTCATCAGCTGCTGTGGTACCTGCCCAAAGTATGTTCTTGCCCCATACTAAAGAAAAAACAAAGCAATTTGCTGTTTCACTGTGGAATCAGCTAACCTAAACTGTGTTTATTTATTAGGGTGTGACACTGTGCACAGATCATATCTTGCCCTGTAGACACATGTTTGCTGAAATACATTCAGCAATGCTAGTTGTTTGCCACTATAGAAACATAAGGGCCACCTTGTAGGTGATTTCCTTTTTTTCCTCTTAAAAAAAATAAATTTAATTCAAACAGCTCACTTAGTATAATTTCTTTACTTTTGTTTAATCTCATTTTTAAACAGTTGACCTTAAATTCAGATAAACTCCAAAATAAAAGGCCTCCGGCAGGGATCTTTGTACTACATTTCACACAAAAGAAGGAACATATAAGCCAACAATGACAAAACAGAGCTCAATAGGATGTTCTTGCTTTGAAAATTTCATCTCTAATGTGCACTGATGCACTTTTATCTACAGCCATCTTTTTTAAGGGATTTAATCTTAAAAAGCCTTCTTCTTACAAGCAGCCTGACAAGCTCATTGGAAAAGTCTGTGAATATAAAGGTATCTTACGAGCAGAGGTTGGAAGACAGGGCATTTATATATTATGAGCTCAGTCTATAACCATAGCAGTACACATCTGATTTATTATAACTCCTACACTATTCCTAGCCAAGTAACACAACCATGTAATGCCCACACACCAGCACACCTCAAGACCAGAATTCTCCTGCAGAGGCCACTCCTGGACAGTCTTATTTGCATCTGGCAGCATTTGCACCAACATAAACAGGGCATCTTGTGAATCAAGACACACCATTACATGAGTATGGCTACCAGAAATCAGTTCCATGTGTGAGTGATGAGCACCCTAACCAAAATCCACACTACAAGGGATTAGTGCCGGTGTGCAATGCATTAAAGTCAGCACTACCAGCCCCATGGGCCAGATAAAAGTACTACATCCTGCCCCAAAGTCTTCATGACTGTCTAAGCCCATTTAAAATAAAAGACATAAATATAACAACCACTTTTTTTCCTCCACAAAGAAAACCAAGTAATCTCCCCAGGTCAATTCTGAATGACAGAGAACAATCTCATTTGATCTGAATGTGAGCAGCACCTCCAGGCTTCCTTACAGTTCTCTCCCCATTACTTACAGCATATAAAAAGGGCAATTTAACAAAAGGAGTTTATATTTGGGGCTTTTATCAGCACTCTTTCCAGAAAATAGCAGATGTTGGTTAATGATCTTTAGGCATTAGATCATAAAGCACACTCATTTTGAACACTGCACTCGGACTGATTTTTTATATATCATTAAGCAACATCCTCAGAGCAAGCTCAGTATATTTCCTTAGTGTTTCATTTAAATGTTACTTGTTTTGTTTAAATACGAAATATCAGGTAACATTTTTATTTTCTGTCTTTAAATTTACAGGCTACCAGCAAGGCTCTTACCTTCTCCTCATTTCCTCTTTTTAAGCAAAACAATATATTAGCACAGTGTCACTACAAAGCGCAACATTTCTTCAGCTTCACAACACACAGACACAAAGCAGATGACATTTGTCTGCACCGAGACACTGGATGAACATTAAAACTGAATCTCACCAGTTTCCTTCTTTACAGGGCTCCACAGCATGCTGGTGCCTCAAGAGAGGAATGGCCAACATTAGACTCCAGAAATAAATTGTTTATTTGAAAAGAAGATAGATGTGTTTGAGCTAAACAAGAATAGGCAGACCTAGGTTTACATATATTTGGTAACAAAGCAATTGTCTGTATTTTCAAGTGCATAGAATGTGTATATTTATACATGCAACATACATATATGAAGAAAGTCTTATATGAACTTTATATATATACATATATATATATCCATGCATATCTGCATATGCCGATCTATGCATAGATATCTACCACTGCTTGCACATATAATAGTAGGTGTTAAGTAACAGAATCAGAATCACAAAATTGCTTTGGTTGGCAAAGACTTTTACAATCATCAGGTCCAGCCACTAACCTAACACTTCCATGCCCACCAATAAGCCAGTAAGTCCAGTAGACAAAGAGAGGTTAATCTGCCATTTCACTCTGCTCTGGTGAGACCTCATCTGGAGTACTGCATGCAATTCTGGAGCTATAAACACAGCAAGGACAGGGATCTGACAGAGCAGGTCCAGAGGAGGGCCATGAAAATGGTCAGAGGGTTGGAACATCTCTGCTACAAAGACAGGCTAAGGATGCTGGGGTTGTCCAGCCTGGAGAAGAGTCCAGGGTGACCTAATAGCAGCCTTCCAGTACCTGAAGAGGGCCTACAAGAAGGATGGAGAGAGACTGTTTACAAAGGCATACAGTGATAGGACAAGGAGCAATGGCTTCAAACTAGAGAAGAGCAGATTTAGATTGGATGTTAGGAAATGGTTCTTTACTATGAGAGTGGTGGAGCACTGGAAGAGGTTGCAAAGTGAGGCTTCACAAGGCTCTGGGCAACTTGACCTAGTTGAAGACATCTCTGTTTACTTCAGAGGCAGTTGGACTAGATGACCTTTGGAGGTCCCTTGCAGCCCAGACCATTTTGCAATTCTATGATAATAAACCACATTCCTAAGCACCATATCTACACATCTTTTAAATACTTTCACGCATAGTGACTCCATCACTTCCCTGGACAATCTGTTTCAATGCTTAATAACTCCTTTGGTGAAGAAAGGCTTTCTAACTAAATCTGTCCTGGTGGAACGTGAGGTAGATTGCCCTCATCCTATCACTTATTACTAGGGAGAACAAACTGACATTCACCTTGCTACAACATTCTTTCAGGGAGTTGTAGAGAGTGATAAGGTCTGCCCCCAGTTTCCTTTTCTCCAGACTAAACAACTCCAGTTCTCTCAAGATGCTATTCATAAGGCCTGTGCTCTAGACCCTTCACCAGCTTTGTTGCCTTTCTTTGGACACACTCCAGCAACTCAGTGTCCTTCTTGTAGTGAGGGGCCCAAAACTGAACACATTATTCAAGGGGCAACATCATCAGTGCCCAGTACAAGGGCACTTCTCTACTCCTGCTAGCAACACTGCTATAATAATATGAGTCTGCTGGCTCATATTCAGCTGGTTGTCAATAATGGCCCTAGGTTCTTTTCCAACAGGCAACTTTCCAGACACTTTTCACCAAGCTTGTAGAGTTGCATGCGGATTTTGTGACCTAAGTGCAGAACCTGACACTTGGCCTTGTTGAACCTCATAAAACTGGCCTTAGCCCATCAATCCAGCCTGTCAAGATCCCTCTGGAGAGCCCTTCTACCATGAAGCAGATCAACACCCCCACATAAGTTGGTGTCATCTGTAAACTTACGGATCCTCTCATCCAGATCATCGATAAAGATATGAAATGAACAGGTGTAGTGGGTTTGCAGTTACCTGCCCCCCCCCCACGTTTTATAAACCCCGGCTAAAACTCAGAAAACACTGGAGGTTAATAAATGAAGCTTTATATTTACAGCAATTCACAATATACAAGCAAATATTTACAAGATATAACAGGTATTTACAGATGTATACAGTGAAAAGGCAATACAGACACTACACCCCTCCCAGAGACCAAAATCCCCAAGAGAGGGTAACCAAACCCCCCCTACCACCTTTCGCCCCTTCCCCAGCCTTATCTCACCACCTGCTGATGCTGCAGATAAGCTGAAGATCGGTCAGAGAGATTAGTAATAAGAAGGAGTTAGTAGTTTTACTCTGAATTAGCTAAGACAGAGAGACAAAGGAGAAAGCAGCCGCAGTGTCGAACAGACAGAAGCCCTCTGCTAATCTGGTTGTTTTGAGAACAGTTCTTAAAACAACTTTTTTTTTCTTTCTCAGTAAAACTTGGTGAAGTGACACACTGTGTTTTTATCTCTCTCAGCCAATAGTCTAATTTCTCACTCAAATCCTTCAATTAGCTCAAACCAACACAACAGGCTTCAGTACTGAGTCTCATGGATGACCACCTATGACTGACTGCTAACTGGGTTTAACTCTGTTCATCACCACTCTTTGGGTTCAGCCACCTAGACAATTAATATAACATTTATTAACACACAAAGAAAGATTCTGTTTCAAAACACGAGACCAGATTTGGTTTTGTCTAAATATCTATTGGAAATATTAGCTAGGCTGACTCACTAGAACCACAGTTAAAAAAATTAATTGCATAATATATGCTGAGAAATGCCTAGATGTGTGACAGTTAAATTAGTTTCATTTGAACACATGTACTGTATGAAAAAAATTAATTCAATAAACACTGTGGCTCTCATCCTGCAAAAGCATATGTGAGCCCCAGTGAGTTCAGCTGTAATAACTAAAATTATTCATGGGCAAAAGTGTTTGCAGATCAAGGCTATATATGTGAATTGGTTGTTACATTATGCTAATTTTGGATCTACTATTTCACCATAAAATCTGACAAGGCAGAGTCATTTATGAGACATAAATATAGAGAACTGAATTATAGAGAGTCCTCTACATACATAACAAGATCAATTATTAATTAACATTCAGAGATGAAGATATGTTGCTGTAGAGAAATTACATCTAATTGACAACCCTGGCCACAGGGTGGAGTCTTTTCTGTTCCTTCCATATGGATGAACATATTTATTTAAACACAACATCCCAGGAACAGCCATGCCCTGGTTACAACCTATCCATTTGCAGTTACTGCAACCGCAGCCCTCCATTCCTCTCCTGCCCCCAACACTGTTGCAGTAAGCTACTGTAGCTGGAACAAGGCAAACTCATGCATCACATTGGCCTGTTGAAAGGAAGACATCTCATTTCATGACTGCTGCTGTAGTTCAAGTAGCAAATTACCTTTTTGCCAGTCATCTCCTGCACTGGTAGTGAGCAGAACTTTGCTGGCATTAATGGAGTTTATATCCATGAGAGACCCATCTCCTACACCCAGATCAGATCTAGACCATCAGTAAACAGGCACATCAGACACATAGGGCAGACCTCAGGTATCTTAAACAATCTAAAAACTTGGAATTGAATCTGAGCATGCTATCTAGGATTCCCCAGCAGTATCTTTTTTCCTTCGTGAACTTAGATGTACATCATCATGGGTTCATTTCACTGAACTGTGGACACCTCCCTCTGAGCTAGTCAGCCTCAGCTCCCTTCACTGTTAACAGAGGAAGACATTTTCAGGGTGCAATGAATCCGATTTATTTTGCATGTCTATTTAAAGCCAAGATGATTCCTGTCCTAGAAATGCCTGACTGCAGGGTGACTAGCTCACATGTGGGTGAAAAAAGTCATCTCACCTATGTGACAGCTTAATTAGCAGCAATGCTTACACTGAGCAAAATTAAAGCACATGTACTAAATGTTAATGCAAAATAAATTTTGAACAGAGTAGTACTTGTGTAATTAGAGATACAGATCTCAATACAAGGCAACATTAATATTCAACTACTCCATGCTTTTTGGCCAGAGCTGTGGCAAGGGACATTTCTGAACAGGAGCAAAATGTGCTCTGTGTCCTATCTTCCTTTCAAAGGACTAAAAAACACCCAATTTCTGATAATCTTCCCTCCCCAACAGGCAAAGTCCTTCTGACCCCTAAATAGCCAGAAATTAGCTCCAACTGTGAACCATTAAAGTTAGCATATCTCTACTAATGTGTTTTCACTAGCAGTTATAACTCTGGAACACAAATCTATGGATGCCTTGTGCTGGTTTGAACTAATTGGAGGATTTGCGTGAGAAAAATAGACTATAGGCTGAGAGATGAAAACACATGATGTCACTTCACTCACAGCTTTACTGAGAAAGAAAAACAAAAATTGTTTTAAGAGTTGTAACCCAAATATAGGTAAGTGAGAGTGCTTCAGACCCCTCTGGGCTGTGGCTGCCTTCTTGCATGGCTCCTTTGTCCCTGCCTTTTGTAGCTAATTCTCAATAATTCCACTAACTTCTTTTCCTACTGCTAACCCTCCCTGGTAGATCTACCTTCGCCTATCTGCTGCATCAACAGATGGTGAGATAAGATTGGGGAAGGGGGGAAAGGTGGTAGGGGTGGTTAGAAACCCCCTCTTAGAGATTTTGATCTCTGGGAGGGGTGCGGTATTTCTGTATTACCTTTTCACTGTATATATCTGTAAATATCTGTTATACATTGTAAATATCTGCTTGTATATTGTGCATTGCTGTAAATATAAAGCTTCATTTATCAACTTCCAGCCGTTCTGAGTCCTAGCCTGAGTTATTTCAAAACGTGGGGGGACAGGTAACTGCTAAACCACCACATGCCTGAACCTTATCTGAATCTAAGGTATTGAGCAAGCAGTACTTTGAAGCAATGAGATCCCCAGTCTCATGATGAAGAATTTTCTTTACATGACCATTAAGTAAATTACTTGGGTTTGCCATACTCCAGTCCAAGTCTTTGTGACTGAATTATAAGAAGGGAAATGAAGACAGGATAAAAGAGAGGAAATTGTTTTCCATAATGCTATGTCCACAACCTTAAGCCGTGCATTTGAGACACCAGTGACCTGGCATGCAGGCTATCAGGTCATCTGCATTTCCATTTGGCTTTATTTTGGTATACAAAACCTTGTCCCTTAAAAGCCTTGTCCTATATTTTCCATGCTGCTCATTTCCTTTCAGCATTTGTGGGCACCACCAGACTAACAGAGTTTCCAAGGTGGATAACAAGAACTACAAAAGGAGTCAGCTCCAGATGGATTACGAAACTGATGCCTTCACCACCACCTTGCAGGTATTAACATTAGAAACCTTTCTGAAGAAAGAAGTTAGGATAGACAAAGGATAACACTTCCTTTTTTTTTTTTTTTAACACAATAAAATGTAAGCACACAACTCCACATAGTAATTCCCAGAAAGACAGTTTCAGTTGATAAGGTGCACATAACTCCTCTAAATTTGCTAATTTGTTTTTTAACAGTATGGAACCACTCCCTAATTTCAAAGCACTGTCCAATAACTCTTTGTACGATGCAAAGTACACATTTGGACATGTTGACTTCTCTAATTAGTCTATAAATACTTGACTCTTACCCACTGCTTTGGTAAGTGCTATAATTGCTGGGGAAAGGCCAAAGCATTTATGGTCAATCAGACGATGAAAAAGGAATATGGCCCTTTCAGTGAGTAAAATGTAAGGCATTCTGTGGCAAGGCAGAAGCTATTAGTAGGATCAATATTTCTCCTAGTACCTTAATAAATCATTATATTAAAGAACAGTTGCAGGATGAAGAAAACCTCATTCTACCAACAAGGATGCTTCCAAATCAGCAAATAAAACATCATTTAAATTACAAAGACCTAATTGGTGTACAAAGGCAAATGGCAAGCATAGAATACAATCCTCTGATGCTAGGCATGTAAGCATTTTGAATCATTAGTGGAGGAAGAAAAGCATAAAGACAAAGCAGCAGCTATGCTAAGAGCTCCACACACATAATTTGCAAACTGGTGAATATGCATGAACCCACCATGCCGTAGCTGACTGATGACACCATGTTTGGTGTAGATATCACAGGTGGCAGAAACAGAAGAGCACCTGGAAAACAGGATGGCCTTTGGCATCTTTACTAATGTAGTGAAAAGAATCCCCTTGCCATTATTTGCAGTGAGGCTTTTTCCTCCTCCTTAGCTAGCTAAGAAAAAGCTAAGATTGTAAACATTAGAGTGAGGGAAAGGAGGAAATATTCTAATGGCTACTTTCAAGCAAGGGAACTTCCCTCAACAGACAACAGCACAAAATCACAGAAACATTCAGGTTGGAAAAGACCCTCAGGGTCACCAAGTCCAACCATTAACCCTGCTCTACAAGGTGCACCCTAAACCATATCCCCAAGCACCACATCCGAATGACTTTTAAACACATCCAGGGTTGGTGACTAAACCACATCTCTGGGCAGCCCATTCCAATGCCTCATCACTCTTTCTATGAAAAAAAAAATAAAAATATATCTAGTATCTAGTCTAAACCTACCCAGTAGCAGCTTGAGGCCATTCCCTCTTGTTCTATCACTAATTACCTGTGAGAAGAGACCAGCACCAACCTCTCCACAATGTCCTTTTACATAACTGTAGATATCAATGAGGTCTTCCCTCAGCCTCCTCTTTTTCAAACTACTGACTTGATCCAGCTATCATCACACAAAGCCATATAGCTCTCTTACCCACACAACTCCAAGAAGAGCTAGTTGGAGTTCTGTCCAAATAAAGGTATTGGGACCACAATCATGTACATATCCCACACAGTAGGTAACCCTCCTAGTACAGACATGTGGCTGCAAGAAGAGGTAAGGCATACCAAAATACTTCACACAGTGTTGCAAACCTACACACTGTTGCAGAGCACACACTACTCTACAGCTTGTGAGCAGCCACCACTACCTTTGTCAGAAATAACAACTCACAGCACTTTTAATTTATAGCATTACCTTTTAATCTAACAGCGAAATGATGAAACCCAAAGGGGAAAGTGTCACTAGAGCAATAGCTGCATGAGTTCCCACCAGGGCAAAAAACCTGATATGCTGTTGTAACCAGTATTAGGGCTTATTCTTTTGTTTGAATAGTTTGGATTTAAATGTTCACTGAAGAGTTATTATAGAAAAGCAAATGCTACTCAGTTGTTTAGTCACTGCTTTTGATCCCTGCCACAGCCTTGGAAGCTTGTTGCTAATTTATAAAGAGGCGACAATTGTTGACTTTGTGAAAGAAAGTAAATTGTTCAAGGAATTTTATTGTGGAACTCAGTATTCTCTGGTTCTCTAGGCCGTATTTCATTGGTATATTTATTTTCTCAAACTGTAATGTATTCCAAAAAGTAAATCGGATCAGTTTCTCCATAAGCTACACCCTGAATCCGTTTGTTGCTTGAACCTTGAGTTGTCAAAAACATATCAATTTTGCTTTGCAGAGCATAATATGCCAACTTTAGTGGTAAGGAAACGGCTGTAGTTTATATACTTAACAGCCTATAGGACTCCCAAGGGTTCTTTCTCTCTTCCCAGGGAGACTATGTATTCTTCCCCTCATCTCATGCCCACCTACACATATCAACATAATATCTCTGCTAGCATCCCAGGACTATTTTAAAAAGCAATTGGAAATACCCTTTTTGCCTGTATCCCAAAGCAGTCCTTTTTCACTTGGCATGTACCAGCTTTGTAGACTGTAAACCACTTGAGACAGGGACTACTCTTATTTTTTTACATCCTTACCGGCCAGAAGGCATTATCAGCTTTATTCATCAAATTATCAGCAGCAGAGGGGATCCTTGTGAGCATCACCCAAAATTTAGTTGTCATGCCTGATGGGATCACAAAGGGAAGGCTAATAGAGTCTGTACCCTTTCAATTTTATTATCATAAACTTTCTTTTTTTTCTTTTTCTCCTGTGCAGTTAAAAGAGGCACTAACTCTTCAAACAAATAACCAAGAGCTGTTGGGATGGTAAATGGATGCAGCAAAGATTCAGGATTTTCTTATTCTAGTCAGACTGAACCATTAATTAACAGCCTTCTTGTTTATTATTAATATTGTTGCCATAGGAGCCTCTATGAATGGTTTCTAGCAAACAAAGAAGATTTCTTTTTCTTTTTCTCAGTCTAAATCAATCAGAAAATGAATTATTTCACATTCTTTTATTTTTTCCATAATGACAGGTAAAGCACAGTGAATCACTGCAACAGTCTTCTGAGAAGGAGTTATCTTTAAAAAGCAATCTTAAGAAGCAGATCCAAAGACTGAAAGGGAAGTGTCACTTATACACAAAAAAACCCCAAAAAACCAAAAAAAACACACCACACCAAAAAACCAAAATCACAGAATGTTAAAGGTTGGAAGGGATCTCCAGAGGTCTTTGAGTCTAAACCCCCTGCCAAAATCAGGATCACCTAGGGTAGGCCAGGCTGGTTTTGAAAGTCTCCAGAGAAGGAGAGAAGGAGATTCCACAACCTCTCTGGGCAGCCTGTTCCAGTGCTCTGTCACCCTCACTGTAAAGAAGTTTCTCCTCATATTGAGGTGAAAACTTCTATGTTCCAGATTGTAGCTGTTGCTCCTTGTCATATTGCTGCTGACCACGGAAAACAGATTGACCCCAGTTACTTGGCACCCACCCCTCAGATATTTGTACACATCCTTGAGATCCCCTCTCAGACTTCTCAAGACTAAACAGCCTTAGGTCTCTCACCTTCTTTTCATAGGGGAGAAGCTCAAGTTCCCTAATCATCCTCATGGCTCTCTGATTAACATCCTCCAGCAGGTCCCTGTCTCTTTTGAACTGGGGAGCCCAAAAATGGGCACAGTATTTTGTGTGTAGTCTCATCAGGGCTGAGCAGAGGGGGAGAAGAACCTCCCTTGATCTGCTGTAAAAAATATTGACTCTAAAAGGCATATTTTAAAATGACAATAATTTATAAATAATAAGTAGAAAAAAGGTTTCTAGATGTGTTTTGTCTCAAATTAAGCATATTTTACTTGGATATAAATACTTCCATGCCCCACTTTTTGCACCAAATTCACAGCTGATGAGAGAGCAAGGAGGAAAAACACTGTAAGAGAATTTTCCTAAAGAACTGAGTTAAAATAAAGTAATTGAAACAGAGGAATTTTGCATCCAATTTAGGCTGCTTGGATTGTAAAAAGAACAGCAGTCCACAAGGGAGAAGGGAAGGGGAGGTACGCATCTGTGAACTAAACGCAGGGCAAGTTCTGACCATCACCATGTGCTAGGGCTTTGGATATGTTTTGAGAACTACAGGCTGTAACCTGCAAATAGGATCAATATGCCTCTTGCCTGATAAATTCCAGGAAGGAGATAACAGGTCCATTATTGGAAAAGATTGTTGTTGCCTTTCTTCTATACGACAAGGTGACAGATTCTCTTGAAGTAGTAACTGGTCTTTGCTTTCCACAAAACCATACTTTGAAAATGAGGGTAATTTCAAACCTTGTCCAAACTATAATCTGTCTCAGTAGGAGTGAGGAGCAGGGAAGAGCAAGAGCGTAGCAGCATAGCCAAAGTACTCAGACTTCTTTGATTTTTGAAAGTACTCTTGACTTCAGGTACAAAATGCTCTAGTCACATTGATGAACTCATTCCACCACAGAAAACAAAAGAAACACAAAGACAATGGGATGTAATGTTCTTCATTATATCAGTCATCTCCTACATCCAAACAAATGTCTTTGGATATTTTCTTATACTTACCGATACCCAAACTAATTGACTCAGACACAGAACATAGCACAGTTAAATCTTACTGAGATCAAATTATTTTGCTATCTCACCTTTTGAAAGACTTAAAGGACATGTTTATAAAACATCTCCAATGCTGCCCAAGGAATATGCACACTAAAGTGTTGGGCAGATCATGCAGCCACGAAAGCTAAGCTGCCACAAATAAAGAATGACATCAAGAACATACAAACCCGGTACTTTGCTAAAAAAAATTCTAATAGTTCACATACAGATTTTTAAAATTGTTTAATTTCAGGCTTATGGAGCAGTTTCTCTCCTAGACCAGGGTCCTATAAGACAGCACACTGTGGAGATAAAATGTGCAGAAATGAGGACGCTGGGGAGCAGGGATTTGCCTTCATGATAGTAGTACTGCACTGAAGATATAAAGCCCTAGATCTTGGTGACTAAAACAGTCCCTAGATGCAGCATCTGGCACTCGGTCTTGTTAAACCTCATACAACTGACTTTGGCCCACTGATCCTGCCTTTCTAGACCTCTTTGCAGAGTCTTCCTACATTCAAGCAGGTCAACACTCCCACGCAATTCAGTGTCCTCTGCAAACCTACAGAGAGTACACTCAATTCTCTCATCCAGATCATTGATAAAGATATTAAAGTGACCTGACCTTGGGGAACACCACTAGTGACTGGGTACCAATTGCATTTAAATCCATTCTCCACCACTCCTTGAGCCTGGCCATCCACAGTTTTCAACTGAGCAAAGCATTCACTCATCCAAGCTATATGCAGCCAGTTTCTCCAGGAGGATGCCGTGGGAAAAGGTGTCAAACGCTTTACTAAAGTCCAGAAAAGCAACATCCACAGCCCTTCATCCACTAAAAGGGTAAGCCTGTTGCAGAAGGAGGTCAGGTTCATCAAGCAGGACCTGCCCTTTATGAACCCATGCTGACTGGGCCTGATCATCCAGTTGCCCTGCACCTGCTGCATAATGGCACTCGGTGACTTTCCTCAGCACCAAGATCAGACCGACAGGTCTGTAGCTCCCCAGGTCCTCTCTCCAGCCCTTCTTGCAGGTGGGTGTCATGCTTGCCAGTCTCCAGCCAGTTGGGACCTCCCCACTTAGCCAGGACTGCTGATAAATGATGGAAATCGTTTTAGAAAAAAAAAAGTTCTTTTAACATGAATAATTTCTCAAAACCAATTTAAAAATAATCTGCTGAGCCACTAAGCTCAGTCAAAGGGAGGGTAACCTCTGGCAATGAGTGTGGAAATTAGACCTTGAAGGCAGTATGCTCCAAGATCAGATCTGTGTGATACAGCATCAAAATAATATAAAAATGCAGCCTAAGGGCAAAGATCAGGTATGATTTTCGTTCTGTCTGTTTAATTTTAACTGAACCTATGCCTGTCCATCTACCACACACTTTTACTGGCAGAGCTGGGGCAGTAGCAAATTTGAACCGACTTTCAAGCCAGAATAAAAGTTGGAGAGAAGTCACAAAGGGTAATTTCATCACTGAAAGTTTAATGAAAACCAGCAGCCAGATAGTGAAGCAGCACACAAATTGCTGCCTAAGGAGAGGATGGTAAGCAGAGGAGCCAGGTGCCTGGGAAAAGCCAGCGGGCAGTTGTGGGCAGACCTGCTGGCTGGCATGGATGTGCCTTCACAGCACAGGATTGCTGGAACACAAAAATGACCTGAGAAATTGAGGCAGAAATTTTTGGGGACAGGGAACATTAATCTGTTAAAGGAGACATCTCCACTGCTGTGGTTGTTTAAACCCAGTCAGCAACTAAGTACCATACAGGTGTGCTCAGTCCTCCTCTTGCTCCCAGTGCGATGGGAAGGAGAATCAAAACCAAGTATAACTTGTGGTCTAAGAACAGTGTAATAAATAAAATAAAATAAACAAAAAAAACACCCACACCAAACATCATCATCATCATCATCAACAACAACAACAATAATAATAATCTGGACATGATGTTCTATGGTAAGGAATATCCCTTTGGCTAGTTTGGGGCAGCCATCCTGACCATGGTCCCTTCCAGCTTCTTGTACACCTATTTCAAGGCACAGCATGGGAAACTGAAAAATCTTTGATTTAGTATATGCAGTACTTAGCAACAACTACAACATCAATGTGTTATCATCATCATTCTCTCTACATACAAAGCACAGCACTTTATCAGCTACTGAGAAGAAAACTGACTCTATCCCATCTGAAACCAGGACAACTGCTCACAGAAGTTTGCTTCCAGGGATCAACTGTGCTTTAAGTCTTGGACGAAGCCTCACACAGCATGTGGCTGCATGGTCTGGGTGTTGACAGCAGCATTCTGGGCCCCCACTGAGCAAATTCAGGCTTGCTCTGCTCAGGGTAGGAAGCAACTGGAAGCCACAAAAACTTCCTAGGCCAAGTTAATTGCACTGAGTCAGAGCTGATTAATACTCCTAATCATGGTGATTTATCACAGAACCACAGAATGGGTGGAAGGGACCTCAAAAGATCTAATCCAGCCCCCTGCCAGAACAGGATCACCTACACCAGATCACACAGGAATGCATCCAGGCAGGTTGTGAGTGTCTCCAGAGAGGGAGACTCCACAACCCACCCTGGGCAGCCTGTTCCCCTGTTCTGTCACCCTCACAGTGAAAATATTTTTCTTCATGTTTACATAAAACTTCCTGTGTTACAACATCTACCCACTGGCCTTTCTCCTGTCACTGGGCATCACCGAGAAGAACCTGAATCCATCCTCTTGGCTTGTACTCAACACGCACTGTGCTACACCGCTTTGGACTGGCTTGGAAAATGGACCAAGGGAACTACTATATACCAGTTGAGAACTGGGTAGATGTAAACCCTTATCTGTAGGTCTGTGGAATCTCAGTGAGCATCTGAATCCTGGTGAAGTATAAATGAAGCATTTTAAACTTTGGGTGAAATTTTGCAGGAGTACAGAAGAGCCAGGGGAATGAGAAATGGATTCTGGACCATGACAGCTCTCCACTGGGACTGCCAGGCAAAAAGTCAGGCTCAACATATGCCCCAGCGGGGGTGGGTATCACTGCAGAGCAGAGTCCAGGTTTTATTCAGGCTCCACAGTTTAAGCACATCATGCATTCACTGGTGAGACTGTCAGCAGTCCAGTGGATCCTCAGCATATGCAGTGAGACATATCTAAAGAAGCCAACAAAATGCTGTCATCAAGGACACCCACATAAACTTCTGAGATTTTTATTATAACTTAAGGACCTTAAAGCAGCACATTGCATTTGCCTATCAAACACTGACTTTTTCTGCAAGCCTGTCCCATGGCACTATGAGCTGCCTGCTGGCTGTATAGCTCTTGATAAACTTTTCAACAAGTATCTCTGCTCACTTGAACCTACAGATGGAGCTACAGAGATGGGAAAAGACGCACTACTGGAGCAAGGACTGTGGTAGAATCACAGAATCATAGAATCAGTCAGGGTTGGAAGGGACCACATAGATCATCTAGTTCCAACTCCCCTGCCATGCCCAGGGACATCCTACCCTAGATTAGGGTGCCCATAGCCTCATCCAGCCTGGCCTTAAACAACTCCAGGGAAGCAGCCCAAACCACTCCCCCAGGCAACCCATTTCAGGGCCTCACCACTCTCAACTTCCTCCTCACATCCAATCTGAATCTCTCCACCTCCAGCTTTGCTCCATTCCCCCTAGCCCTGTCACTCCCTGATAGCCTAAAAAGTCCCTCCGCAGCTTTTCTGTAGGCCCCCTTCAGCTCCTGGAAGGCCACAGTAAGGTCACCTGGGAGCCTCCTCTTCTCCAGACTGAACATCCCCAACTCTTTCAGTCTGTTCTCATAGGAGAGGTGCTCCAGCCTTCTGATAATCCTCATAATGGTCTCCAGCATTAAAAGGGAGGGATCCTGGAGGATTCCTGGAGGGATTTTAGAAATATCAGAGGTTCAAAATGCTTCATGACAAAGAGCAAGAGGACGACCGTCTCTCTCTGTATATCTACACTTCATTGAGACCAGATAGTGCATTTGATTGATGTGACTCACGTGTCACAGACATGACAACCTGACAGTAACTACTCTGCAGAACTTCGGCCAGGATGTTGGAAATGTTGCTGAATAGCTCACACACACTTAGAAAAAAAAGATATAAAAAAGAATATTTGACAGTGGTATCAGAGCTCCAAGCAGGAGATTATGTCTTTAACCTGTTACTCTGTAACAAATGAGTGAAAAGGCTGTGTGAAGAGAGAAGAATAAATTAGAAAAACACTTGGGACATTTTCACGGAGTGAAAGAAATATAGAACGTTATGATTAACTACAGAAGTGAACTGATGGCCTTCAAAGATGAAAAGAACCAGCATTATGAAGAAATTAAGTCTCCTTGAAGCAAAAATGCATGATGTCAGTCAATCTTATGAACAAGATGCTCTAATTCAGACCCATCCCTCTCCTGAATTTAACACATGACCTTTGCTTTCAAGATCTTTGGTCCCTCTGAAACGTTTTTCTTTATTCTCTTTGGTGCTGATTCCATGTTATTAATTAGATCAAGTCAGGTTTCCACTGAGACTTTAAGAATAGGGACATCTATGTGTTATCTGTCAAGTGCTGCCATAACTGTGTTCAATTGCTCTTGTAAGTTTAGTGCCTCTGCGGAGTCCCATACTATGAAAATTGTACGCTATCTTTCACAGCCCTTCCTCTAGCCTAAGTAAGACTGCAATGTACTTTTTTTGATAGGGGGATTTAAAATAGAAAACCTTCCTGAGAATACCACTAAATTCGATTGCAATACCACTATTAACAATAGCGAGAAGGACAAGTTGGTTTGGCACTCAGTTGGAGCAAAAAGCTGTTTGAAGGATTGGCTGTGATCGAAAAGCAACAATGGTTAACAGCAAAGACAAAGGAGTAGAAATCCTGGTCATAATAGGGAAGAGTAAATAAGAGAGAACTGAGATAAATTACTTTGTTTTAAGATTGGCTGGGCTTTACAAATTTCACCCTAGAATATCGTAGAATCATAGAATGGTCTGGGCTAGAAGGGACCTCCAGAGGTCATCTAGTCCAACCCCCCTCTGCAATCAGCAAGAACATCCTCAACTAGGTCAGGTTGTCCACAAACCCATTGAGCCTCACCTTGAATATCTCAAGGAAAAGGGCCTCAAACACCTCCCTGGGCAACCTGTTCCAGTGCTCCACCACCCTCATGGTAAAGAACCCGTTCCTAATACCAAAACTAAATCTGCTCTTCTCTAGTTTGAAGCTATTGGCCCTTGTCCTATCACTACAGACTTTGTAAACAGTCTGTCCAGCCTTCTTGTAGCCCCCCGCTTCAGGTACTGGAATGCTGCGATTAGGTCTCCCCAGATCCTCCTCTTCTCCAGGATGAACAACCTCAGCTCCTTCAGCCTGCCCTCATAGCAGAGCTGCTCCAGACCCCTGATCATTTTTGTGGCACTCCTCTGGACCTGCTCCGCCACGTTCACACCCTTGCTGTATTGACCTGGATGCAGTACTCCAGGAGAGGTGTCACCAGAGCAATGTGTCAGAATCACCTCTCTGGATCTGCTGGCAGCACATCTTTTGATTTGCCTTCTGAGCTGCAAGCACACACTGTCTGCTCATGTCCAGCTTCTTGTCCATCAGCACCCCCAAGTCCTTCTCCACAGGGCTGCTTTGTGTCATCTCCTTCCCCAGTTTGCATTGACAGCAAGGACTGTTTCAGCCCAGGTGCAGAACCCTGTACTTCCTCTTGTTGAACCTCATGAGGTTCACCTGAGTCTCTTCAGCTTGTCCAGGTTCCTCTGTATGACATCCCAACCCTCTGGTGTATTGACAGCACCACTCAGCTTGGTGTCATCTACAAACTTGCTGATGGTGCACTTGATCTCACTGTCTATAGCACTGATAAAAATATTAAACAGCACAGATCCCAGTTTGGACCCCTGAGGGACAACACGTTTCATTGCTCTGCATCTGCACTTCAAGCCATTGAGCACCACCCTCTAGATGTGACCATCCATGTAAATAACTGATTGAAGGAATCTTAGAGCTGCTGGCAATTATGTTCAGAAAGGCTAGGCCAGAAACAAACAACTCAGCAAACACTCAATGGGAAACAAGCAGATAGATTTAGTCTTGCTAAGATGGATCTGAGGTAATCTAGTGGATCACAAGCTTCAGCAGAGTCAGTCGCATATGTATGAATGTCAGATAGGAATTATAAAGGAGAATGTTATCTAAAAGACACATGAGGGAATTCTCCTTTATTGCTTCATTGTGGAAAGAATTCAACCCTAACCTTAGATTCAGTGTTGGATGACACATTTCAAGGAGGATGTGACTGATCAACAGTGACCAAAAAACTGAAGGAATTGTTGTTCAATGTAAAGAAGGCAAAACTTCGGGGAAACGTGCCCAAAGACCCTGAAAATAGTAAAGGTGGTTGCTAGGAGAAAGGGAATAACACATTCTTGTTCACTTCAGGTAGGACAGACATAACTTGCAGGTTAAGAAAAGAAAAACGGCAATTTCCTAACAGTAAGGAAAAATAGGCCTTTAAATTAATTGCCCAGAGAATCACCGTCAGTGGAAGCCTACAGAAACTGGTTAGCCACAGCTCTGATGGGAAGAGTGTCAGTATAGCCAATGCAACTGCAAGGCCCCCAACCTACTTGCTAATTCTCATGATTCTAGGGGTGGGGTGGAAGGCCCTATGGCTAGTAGGCTGAAAAACATTTTTTTTTAGTTCTAGGATATTTTGGGCAACAGTATGTATTACCTCTCCCTTGGTTAATTTTTTATAGTGTTCTGAAAGCTCAAAGTTAAAGAGTGGCTTGACCCAAGATATTCTTTTCATCTTTCTACTTTCAGTGTTGTTGTTTGAGCAAACTGCCTGGTCAAACTTTCCTCTGATTCTTGCAAAGCTTCTTTAACACAATATTCAGTGGTTTGGTTTTTTGTTGTTTTGTTTGGGTTTTTTTTAACTATTACTATTATTTTGTTTTTTTCCAAATGTAGAATTGATGACATTAAGTAGGAACACATTATTTCCTGAATGGTTACTTACAGACAATTCTGGATCATTTCTCCTGCAGAGCCAACCAACTAATATTAATGTTAATGAGGTTTCTCTTAGTTTTGCTTTTTCCTTTTTTTGACTTATGACACCTAATAATAAATTTCTCTATATTTTCCCTTTCCTGAAACAATAACTGACCTTAGAAAACTGAGTCATCCTGGAGTATATTTTCGGACTTTCAGTCACAGAGTGTCTTGTATGCTACACTTCAGCCTTCAATGAAGGTTGAAACTTTATCAAAAATCAAGGCATGCCTTAATACTACTTATGATATTGATTGGCATTTGCCCAGTTTCGAGTTCTGAAATTGAAAAAGGTGTCTCTTGAGTTAAGCTGGTGTCAAAAATTTTACGAGGCTGGCAATAACGAGCTGAAAAATCATGCAGCTTTAATGGTGGTAAGATCACAAATATATATTAATTGCAGGGTCAAACTCACCATCATTCAGAAATAGCATAGGAAGAAGGACTGCAGAGGTGGTTGTCCCTTTGTGTTCTGCAGTGGTGAGGCTGCACTTCAAGTACTGTGTACTGAAAGTTGTGTCAGAGCAGGTTTAGACTGGGTATTAGAAAAAATTTCTTCACAGAAAGGGATTGTTAAGCATTGTAACAGGCCTAACGATCCTGTTGTGGTTGGGCAACATCCCTGGAAGTATTTATAAAAGGTGTGGACATGGTTTAGTGGTGCACTTAGCAGTGTTATGTCGATGGTTGGACTGCATGATTGGACTCCATGAACTTAAAGTTCTTTTCCAATCTAAATTATTCTATGATTCTACAATTCTCTCCCATGTACACAAGTTCAGAAAAAGTCCTTTAATGTTTACTGTTGGAACTGGTAGTCTTTCTTCAAATGTTAGTTACAAAGCAATAAAGGAAGGACATAAACTCTTGGACCACAGTGAAAAAAAGGGAGGATTGTTTTGGAAGTGTTCAGTTTGGTGGCATTTGTCCATCTGAACACTTGGTTTTTCATGCTACAAGCTCTGAGAGTTTCAGTCCTGTTTCTGGAGACTTGGACAGTAGCAGTGCCAGTGGATTTCTCCCTCTCTCAACTGGAGAAGATGTTTTAACTGCCTTTCAGAAATTAAATCAATTCATATCTTTCTGACTATGGCAACAGACTCACTGGAGTTGTAGCTCATGACTTTTATCTTGTCATGACACCTGCTTTGGTCAAGGGGATTACTGATTACTGCTCCTGGAAAGTGTCAATAGTGATGATGTTCAGCTGAGCAGCTGTCCTCCCTCTTCTATTATTATTATTCATGATGTGTGATTGATTCTTCTGAGGCCCCTAGTGATAGAAAACTTAACAGTTCTTTACTGTCTTTCCTTTAAAGGGACCTAAAAGGACAATTATTGTTTCTGAAATGTGCTACAGCCACCATTTCACCTCATTTATTGTCCAGATATCTCTATGCAGCCAGAATGTGGGCAATGAAAAGGTGCAAGATATGTCATTATCCATATGCTGAGAGCTATCAGTTGCACACTTACTATCTCTCCAACAATGTCGTTCATTACCTAGTATCATACTGAGAGGAGTTTAAAGAATAGAAGAGAAAGAAGACACCAGCAGAAATTCCACCTAGACAAATATGAGGTATGATGTGGATTGCAGTCCATAATTAATTATCCATAATTAACGATCAAGCTTCTAAATTCTGGTCTTATTTTACACAATTTGTATCCATCTGAAAGTCATGCTGCCTGTGTTCTGCTTCTTAACACTGGCACTTGAGTCAAGAAGTTAACAGTGTTTGGACGGATGCAGGTCCTTGGGAGTAAGGAACGAAAAAAAAAGGTCTTACGACACACCTTTGCAAATATTTATTCTAAAAAGTAGTTAAAACAAATTAAATCAACTATAATGTAAAATCATTATTCCTTCTAATATGTGACAGAATACTCCACTGTTCTCTGTCTTCCCTATAATAAACACACTTAAACAGCTTCCTGTGGATCAGATAAAGCATAACTGGGATTTTCAGAATACTCCCAAAATGTTATATAGTACTGGAAGAGACTATACAGGGTGGCACTGAAATCTTCCTCGCTGGAAAATTAGATAAATGTCTCTCACAGATTATCTAGACACCTCTATTCCTGTTAGTAATGCAGGCAAGTAAGCCAAATTATCTTTGGCATCCCTAGGGTGTTCTTGACTGCTGACACTAAAGATTCCTCCTTCTTTTTATACAATGCCCCACTAGTTCAGATCAGCAAAGATCATCATCTAACTGCCACTCTGAAATAGATGATGATAGGCACTAGAGTAAGGACAGTAAAGAGCCCTGTTCCTGGTCTATGTCTATGGACCCTTTGCATAGTTTGCAGCAGTCTCTCAACAGTCTTCCCATTCTTCTGGAAAATAGCTATGATTAAACAACAGGGAGGTATTTAAAGATATTTCTGGGTTGTTCCTCCAGCAGAGGAAGAGCTCACCACAGTTCTTAGATATTCCCTGGAAACAACTCAAAACATAAAAGCCACTGGAAGATCAATCAGTCGGTTGGGTTCATTGGTTTGTTTCGGTTTTTTTCCCTGCATCTATATTAATTTCAGTCTCTTGTAGAACTTGTGCTCTGGCCACAGCTCTTTATTGAGGTCAGCAAATTGTCCTTTTTCTTTATTTTTGTTTCCCACAAGAGCGATTTGCTCTTTGTCTTGCTGTGGGGAGAATATAAAAAAAAAGAGTTGGATACTCACAGACCCTCTGAATCATCATTCCAAAATAAAAGATGCATATATGTGTCTATATTAGTTTGTACATACAACCAGTGATTTGGACACAATATGTTTTTTACAAACTCACAGTCTCATTTTAATTTCTGTTCTAATAAAATGCAACTGTCCCTCCATGGCAGCTTTACTGAGATTTACTTCTCCCCTCCTCCCATTTTATTTGCCACATTTCCTTTGAGCATCTAGCATATAGATTTTCCTCAGCTACCAGGCTATTTGGTTTCCATCTGTTCAATAATTCAAATATATTCATCAAATGCATACATGGCACACTTCCAGGTAGTAACATCCCCTTTCCCTTCTGCCTTTTTGTAGCCAGGTAATTTGCATTTAAGGGGCACAAAGACAGCACGCTCCTTCGCGGTTCTGCTTTGTGCATCAGCTCCCCCTGCTTCTACTTCTCAGACCTCCACGCATTGCGTGTGAGCAGCCACTTCACCGCCCTCACAGCCTCTGGCAGGACAGCTGATCCGTGAGCAAAGCCCACTGGCATCAATGGTATGGCCTCTCTGGCAGCATGGCTTTAAGGCAGGCATGCGTTATTTAATACAGTGGCAACAGAGCTCTCCAAGTCCACCCGATTGTATGGAGATCAAACGTATATGGTTGTCATGCTTACATGCCCTCCTGGAAAAATGCTCTGCCCAGCATCTTCCCCTCCTTTCTCCCTCCTCCTCATGACTTTTGACAGACCAGTATTTTGCCAGTTTTATTTTCATTATTGAAGAAACAGCAAGACAACAGAGCAGCATTTCCTCCACCAAACCCTACCTAGGAGGCAGTCTCAGTTCCTTGTTTGCTCAGGAGGCTGTAACAGAAGGGCAGGGCAAAGAAATCCAGGCAGAGGAGAGGGGTACTTCCCATCTCGTGTGGCATCTCATGTGTTTTCATTGCCTTTGTCTGTCTCGTCTCCCCCTAAAACCAAGACACTTGTTTCACTGTAGGGGTGCCCAGGGCAAAGGAAGATCCCAAGAGGTGATTGGAGATATGCAGCATTCAGTGACGCCAAAAGAAAATTTTAAGAAACTCCAGCAATAGGTGGATAAAACTCCAACAAAGCAAGATCAAGTGACAGAGATGTCAAGGAACAGGAGGCTGCTCTGGAGCACGGGTGAGGGATTGTAGGCAGGAAACAAAAGATTAAGAAAACAAGAACTGTGCAAGCGGAGAAGATATTTATGAGGAAAAACAGTACACGAATTTTGCAGTGAAAAACATGGAATAGATGGAAAAAGCTGACCTGGATTAAACTAATTATTTGGCTAGATCAGTATCCTGTTTTCCTTTAATGTCAATACCAGATGCTACAGAGAAGCGGTACGGGAGACACCTACACAGCTGCAGAAGAAGCTTCAACCAAACTCCACACAGGATCAGTGAGCTCAGCCTTCAGTGACACAACTACTGGGTAATTGCTTTATAACTGTGTAATATGAAAAAGAAATGTATCTCTGATGGCATTCTTATTGATGTAAATATCTATTTCTGCAAAGGTTCAGTGCAATACCTTTTGATAATACCTCAGGGCAATACTTTCCAAGGTGAAATTACATCTTCTATATCCTTTTCAGTTGAAATGTCTTGCCTTTTAATTTAATTGGTTTTCCCTTGCTCCTGCATTGTAATGAAGGTGCAGCAAAGCCATACCCAAACTACTTTACGCCACTTGGTATACATATACCTACTACAAATACATATAAAATTAATTTTTGTATTTATCCACTTTTTACATGACACGATTGATTTTTTATGTATATCACAAAGCTCTTATTGTTCAGGAATCAGACCTGTGAAGAAGGAAAGTTTCAAAGCATGTTTTAGACAAATTACTTGCCAGGGCTTTCTCTGCATAGCAGCTGTTGACTGCATTTCTATCAAGCTCATTAGGACACAGGCCCAACCACACTTTGCTTTGGCAAATTTAGCCATAACTATTGGAAGTCTTTGTGAACCACAATTCAGACAACACTCACAGACAGGTCTAGAAAGAATGATTTTATAAAGCTGCTACTACAAGCAAAGGATTTATAACCCAAACGCCAAGACCTGCATCAAGTTTTCTCCTTTTGTTCTGTTTTTCAGTATTTCTGCTTTTTTCACACCTGCCCCCCCACCTTAAAAAAACACAAACAAACAAAAAACACCATAAATTTTGCCTTAAGGGAAATCATCATTAAAGAAAGAAACAGTACAGTCAGAGCTGTATGACACAGATCATTCCACATTTGTGCAATTACTCTGAAAAGCTACTTATTTTTGAACACAGAGCTTTCACTCAACACAGGCCTGAGGCACCACAATCAGATCTGTATCTGCAGTATCTCAACCAGTCTGATCTAGGGTTTTCGCTCATTACGTTGTGCAAGGTTTAAATCTAGGTTCAAGGAGTTTCTAAAGCATTTTGGAGCTGAGTTGGCTTTAAAAGTTATTATCAAATCACAGTCATTTCCAAGAATGAATTAAAAGTTGTTCTGGATGCATCTCATCCTTTAAATCCACCTGGTTTTGTCTTTGTTTGAAGTTTACAAGCCACTTTCCCTGTGGAATTCCTGCAGACTAATGAAATCGGAAGTGACTACAGAGGCAACAAAGAAAGCAACAATACCCAAAGTGCTCTCAGTTAAACCAAGTGAATCAAATAGAGCATATTCCAAAATGAATGTTTTTGAAAATCATTATTTAGGGCCAGATACAACTCCCATAGACCCTGAGTGTGACTCAACAGCTGAGTATGACAACCTAGATGGGACAGTTGATTCCTACTCCTTTTTCCTGGGCAGATTTCTATTAAAATGCTATTGCATGCTATCTTTGAAAGCAGTAAGAAATCAAACTTTTCTGTGTTATATGGCTGCACAGAAAAAGACACTGAAATGCAGAGGAGTGTCTTCGATCCTCTAAATCACTGCAATGGTGGGCCACAGTGCTTATGATGCTATCGTTTTGGCTGACAAGGACATAGCATTAGCTACAGGCTTCTCGCTGCTCCTTGCCATGCTGACACTACAGAGTCAAGCCATTATTATTCTGCTCTTTTTTACAGTCTCTTAAATATGAGGTCCTTTTAATTTTTCCCTTCTTTAATTTTCTTAAACTTCCCATGAACCTGAGCTCCTCCTGACCTGAAAGCTCTGGTAATTCTGCTGACCCTTTGCTAAGTGTGTTTCTTGAAACATCCACAGCTAAGGCAGTGGGATAGCTACGCACCTATTAGCAACCTGAGTGGGAGCAATCGATTGCAGGGCCTTTTAGGGTAATGCAGTTCCAGCATGTACTGAAAGACATAGTGCTGAGGTGAAAATGACTTACAGGCCCAATTCCTTTCTGCAGTTCATCTCTATAAACTGCAATAATTCACTTCAAAAGAAAGACAAATGGCTTACTCTACATTTATACAACAGTACCACAACAGAGTTATGTTCCAAATTTTGCAAGAAACAAAAATATTTTTAAACAACACTAGCTTCAGAATAAAATTTAGATTGTAATATGGTTTGCATACATTCCAGATTTTAAAAGATAACAAGTAGGCACAAGTATGCTGAGATAGTCAGAACGCTATAGAATTTACAGACCTGTACAAAGGAAAGTAACTTCCCAGCGGCCCCATCATGGTATTTCCAAAGGAACGTTACAAATTCTCATGGCCAATCCTGCAAGAAGTGGAAAGAGCAGTCAAAACAAGAGAGTTTCCAAAGGAAAAGCAACTAAGACCAACTGTCTCCTTGGATACACAACGCTAAAAGCCAGCATAGAATCGGTTTAGAGGGTTTAGAGGATGTTAAACATTTTAACTGTAGAAGCAGCAAGATCATAACAATTATCTAAATATAGCAAAGTTGAAGCTAAAATACAAAATGGTAAATTGCTTTTAAAGATATTGAAAACAATCTGGATAAAAATTCAGTGAACATGTGTGTCTGGATAGGAAAGAAAAGAAAAAAAAAAGATAGAATACTGCACCAATTTATATTCCCTTTGAACTGTCTGTAACACAGACCTTAAAGTGCATGTTTTCAAACATATAGCATATCAAAGAAGCAGACATTTATTTCTATCTGTGGCACTTCTAGGCTTTTGGTAAATGAAACCAGAAATAGTCTAGTGGAACAGTGCTGCGTGAGAAAGCATGTACTGATGGGTTCTGCCCAACATCAGTAAACAATTGTTTTTTCCTTTAACTGAAGGAAAGAATTTCAGCAGTAAACAAATACCTCATGTCTTGCATGAATTCTTCAACAGAGTCAGAGCAAACCTGTCTTTTCACACCTCCTGCATGTGCTATTCCAAGTCAAAACACAATTTATATTCCCTAAGATCTATCAGTTGCTGGTTTTGATTATGACAACCATGATACACAAGGGATAATGATACACAAGACACTAAAGCTTTCCACTATAATCCCCCTGGAATCCACACCCGTTGTTGTAAGGGTAATTATCTGGGTATCCTCAAGGCCAATTTTTGCAGTTTTTGTATAAAAATCACCTCTTGCATAAGACATTAAATTTAAAATCATCCCCTTCACAGATACAATTGAGTCACTCCATTACCTCTGGGACGGATATAAATTATGCATTCTTTGATTCTCTTTAAAATTTTAGATGCACGAGGGGATGGAAAAGCATCTAAATGGTACTAAAAATATAAGGCATTCAAGAAAGAAACAATAACTTGTATGGTATTAACTGCTACAGTGCTCCGAAGGCTCCCTGCCTGGTCAAGAAATGCACATAAAGCACTGAAACATAACAGCAGGCTTGCATGCTAATGGCTGCTAGTGACAAGGACTCATTGAATGTCACTGCTTCACATACTGCGTACTGTTCATTTTTCTTATCTATGTGACCTCTCCTTTGAAATGACTGATGAAACTACCATGAATTAGCATCTCTGCTTCTGGGCATTTGCCACCAAGAAGGCATTCAGTAACATCTCTACTGAATTTTTTTTTTTTTTTNTTAACAAAAAACAGTCGCTATATCTATTAAAGGACACTCAGTGTGTACTGCAAAAGGACCGTTTCCCTGAAGCCTCCTCATTAGGTTTGTTTTTACCTTGACGCCCTTTAAGAGTATTGGCTTGTCACAATACATGCATTCACATTTCAGACTTGGCCAACATTTTCATAATTGGTGTGAATAAAAAGGAATAGCTGCTACTGCAGGGGGAAAAAAAAAGAAATGTTTCTGTCCTGATGCCCTGCTGCTATGATGACCTATTTCACACTAGCATCTGTTCTCTTCCAATGAACCACTCCAGATGTAAGCTGGCAAAACCGCGCTGCAAGTATGATACCCAGACGTCCACTGAGTGCTGCAGATGTTTTCTTCCATGCTTCACATTAAATGTGTGCCTGATTATTTTTTTCTTTATTATTTCAACTACTTGGCCCACGGAATTTCTTATGAAGTTCACAGAAACTGGGATCCAATCTGCAGCCATAAGGAGCAGCTCCCTTTGTGTGAGTGGGCTCATTAACGTCTGGAATAACCAGGCAAAAGAGCTCTGGTCTGAACTGCCAAAAGAAATGCAAACTTGAGCAATCTATTATGCCTTAATATTATTTGCCTGAGGATTTAACGCAACTCTCATTTCAATTTCAAAATTACAGATGTTTGTAATATTCAGATGCATCAGTCTGGCCAAAAATATTATGCCCATTCTCTGCCTCAAGCCCTTGACCCGAATGAGGTTAGTGACAGGGATATGAATGACTTGAGCGGAAAATGAAACACAAAAGTAGTTTTATCGTGAAGTACAATATTTCTTCTGTCACTTAACCATTTTTTTTCCCCCCTCACAAAATTACAGGGTAGACTGCAAATCTTCAAGGCTAGCAGCCACCACGACAGCCTAAGTGCCATTTAAAAGAATAATAATTTATGAGATGCCTTGGTAGAATAGCAAAGGTCACAGAGAAGACTCCCCAGGGAGGAGTGGATGACAAAGGTTACAACGATAACTAAAGACTCGCCTACAGGAAGGGCTTTTCTTGGAAGGAAGATGTGTTCTTTCAACAGCTTCATCCTGCCTAATACAATCACCTCATCCAAATGAACAGGTCACCTTTAAGTTAGCTATAAGGCATTGCTTATGAAATATGCTTCTGAAATTCGTGGCTTAGCAGCTTGGCCACAAACCCAGTGCCCACTCAGGTTCTGCAGACAGAGCACACCGAGGGTCTGTTCCACAGGGCACGAGGAGATGCCTAAAGACTGATTTGATCCCACCTGGGACATCAAACTTGAAAAATCTCCAGAATCTTTGCAAGGCAGTCCCCGGAGAGATGCCCCCTTTGGGGCAGACACTGATATTTACAGACTGTCACAGACCAGTGCAGTTTCTCCTAGAAGCAATGTGGAGGGTTGTGTATGAGGAGCCTAAGAGACACAGTTGACACATTTCTCCCAGGCAGCTGTAAATTTGCACAGCAGTCATCACACCACACAGCAGTTTGGGCTGTTTTTTTCTTGCCACAGCTACAGCATTCCCCTTATTCAGCTGCTGCAAGTACAGGGGTGAAAAAAAAAAACAAAAACCAAAAAAAAAAAGACAAGGATGAAGACAAGCAGGAACAACTCTTCTTGGCACAGCTCCACTCTCCACAGCATCATCTCTGGGCTCATAAAATACACATTAACTGGTGGGAAAAACTGGTGCTGCGAACATAGGGGGAACTGGCGTTGTCTGCAGAACATTAGAGCAATAAAGAAAAGCTTAACCTGAAGCCAGCACACGATATGAGACAGCTCTTATCTTTCCAGAAATGTGTGGCCATAATCATTTTGAAAGCTTACAGTTTCCAACTGTTCCTGATTGGTTGTGGGAAGCTTCTGCTGCCAGATCAGTGGTTGGCACTTGTGAAGGAGGTCTGCATGGCTCTGAAGGTTACAGACGCACTATGTGCTGGTGAAGGAGAGATTATTGATCACTTTGAATATAAAAGCTTAAGCTTAATTACAGTAGGACAACTGCTAGAGCCCATCTTCATGGCATTTGACCTCCAAGCCAGACCTCCTAGTGCATAAAGAGGTGCTTGAGAGCCTGGTAACTGTTCAGATAGACTTACCTAAGGCAAAATTTGGGGATTCTCATCTATTTCCATATACTAAAATACAGCAGGTTGCTGAAGGGGACTAATGCCACAGACATTCACAGTATCTGCATACCCTTACTCCAGCAGTCCCTGATCATTATGGGCCATCAAAATCACCAAACATTTTTACAGGCCTATAATTACAAACCAACAGCACTGGAATATTCCTTTCAGAGAGCAGAGGGCAGAAGGGAGGCAGAAGATGAGATGCAAGCAAGCAAACCTTTGACTATAACAGCGTCTTTTATCTTGCACATCACCTGCAGGAAGAACAGAACGGCACAGAAATGTTGCAAACACAGTGAATAACCCAGGTGTCGCTCACTCCCAAGTGACAAATCCACTGTGCACACCATCAAGGAGCCCCCTTGAACCTGGCCAAGAAAGGGAATCAGAATTTCCAATGTATTGCCTAATGCTCAGAGCTGCTTACTCCAGCGTGGCAGCTCCCTCCCAGTGCCAAGCTTTGGCTCTATGTGTGGGGTTTTATACTCTCCCATGTCGGTTTTGTGTGATATGTCTTCCTTTATTAATTTTAAACAAGATGGGGGGGATGTAAATTCACCATTGGGGATATGTCAGTTTGCTCAACATGCTCTATATACCTTTATTAATTTTGTATTGAGTGGTGGATGTGATTTCACTCTAGGAGGGAATCAGGGAAAGCGAAAGGCCTTCCCCACAGCAGGGCATCGATGGGGAAGAGGAGGTTACTTCTCTGTGGCTTTGTTTTGAGTGCTTTCAGAAGTTTCTAAAGCTGAGGACCTCGCGCCTTCATGAACAGGCAGTTTCAGTGCTACGACCTACTGGTTTGAAGAAGTTGATTATCTCAATGTAACAGTTGTTAAGAAAGCCTTATAGCACATTTTAAAAGCAGCCGATGATGCCTTTTTATAGTGCAAGAAAAGCATGTAAAGGGTGAAATCAAATACCTTTCAAAATTAAGATTTATTTCCAAATAAGACCTTTTTTTTTTTTTTTTTACAGTTCAAACACATTTTAAAAACCACAGGAACTACAAAATGGTTGTTCTTTGACATAGGTTCATAATAAGTTTTGACTCTTAGCCACAAAGTTTATCTCTTGGCTCACTGCAAAACTTGCCCTGATTGGTGTGACCATCTTGGCAGCCTGTCAATACCAACCCTGCAATTCCTGGCCCCCTTAGAACTTGGGATTTACCCCACAAAAGGTGAATTACCAGGCTACTCAGAATTTGGAAGTAAAATGAAATTATTATTTATGAAAAGTAGGCTGAATAGAAAAGGTAATAAACATATATAAATACACATATAACTAGACAATAACCCTGCTACCCTCCCAGACACTGCAGCCTGCAAGGCCACGTTGCCTTAGCTCATATTGCAATATAACCCAAACAATGGTCAGGGCAGAGCAGGAAACGCCAGAGGGAGAGACAGAGAGAAAAACAAGCAAGCAAGAGAGCAAGAACATGCTGAACTTCCAACTATATAGAAAAATAACAAACCAATAAAATGAGATAAATATATCTCTTATACTTTGTTCAGTCCCTTTCAAGATCTACATCCCTTAGACTCTTCCTAATTCTCAGGGAAAAAAAAATATTTACAGTTAAGACACTAGTCTTAAACTGTAACACCCCCTAAGAAGCCAACACTTGGAGCATACAGGAACACTTGCCTTGGACTACTGTTCCTCTAGGTTTGATGGAGATATTGCACACAGTTGGTCATTTGTGTGTTACTCTTTGCTATCTACTTTCAATTACATTAAATTAAATCCTGAATGTTTCAGTAGAGAGCAGACACTTCCCTTCAATTACAGAATAGAATAGAATAGAATACAATACAATACAATAGAATCAGCCAGTTTGGAAGAGACCTCCAAGATCATCCAGTCCAACCTATCACACAGCCCTATCCAATCAATTAGACCATGGCACCAAGTGCTCCATCCAGTTCCTTTTGAACACCTCCAAGGATGGTGACTTCACCACCTCACTGGGCAGCCCATTCCAATGGCAAACCACTCTCTCTGGGAAGAACGTCCTAATATCCAACCTGTACCTCCCCTAGCACTACTTGTGACTATGTCCCCTTGTTCTCTTGATGGTTGCCTGGGAGAAGAGACCAACCCCCATCTGGCTACAACCTCCCTTCAGGCAGTTTCAGACAGCAATGAGGTCATGCCTAAGCCTCCTCTTCTCCAGGTTAGACAACCCCAGCTCCCTCAGTCTCTCCTCACGGGGCTTGCGCTCCATGCCCCTCACCAGCTTTGTCACCCTTCTCTGGACATATTCCAGTACCTCAATATCTCTCTTGAATAGAGGGGATCAGAACTGGTCACAGTTCTCAAGATGTGGCCTGACCAGTGCCAAGTACAGGGGAAGGATAACCTCCCTTGTCCTGCTGGCCCCATTATTCCTGATACAGGCCAGGATGCTATTGGCTCTCCTGGCCACCTGGGCACACTGCTGGCTAAATTCACACAACTAAGACTAGGTTATAGTCCATCATTAAACATCCTTTTGTTTCCAAACTCTTGGTCCCAGCATTCAGTATTATCATGTATTATTCAGTATTATCATGAAAGTGAAGGAAATGTTCCCTTACTGTCCTATTTACTTCTCTGGAGAAAATATCCACATTATAAACAAAACACACACAAAAAAGGGGGAAAAAAAAGAAAAAAGAGCATTGCCTCTCTCAATTTCTAAAGATTCCCATATTGCACATCTCAGCTTGTTCATACTCAGCTTTGCTAAATACTGGCAAATGGTAAGCGGTGATGTCCTGACAGGTCTGGACCTTTCACATGCAATAGCCAAAAGACAAAGGAATTACAGGTGCTGTTTATGGTTCAGTTTTTCATCACACACAAAAAAAAAAAAAAAAAAAAAAAAAAAAAAAAAAAAAAAAAAAAAAAAAAAACACAAAAAACCACCACCACAAACCACAACACCAACAACAACCAAAAACAACAAACCCACAAACCAAAAAAACACCAAAAACCCAAACAAAAAACCCAAATAAACAAACAAAAAAAACCCCATGTATTTTTCCACCCATAATTCTGTAACACCAGGTACAGTCTGCTTCCACCTTTGGAAACTTCTGCACATTGTAGGTCTCTCTTCCTCATCTACTGACTTCCAGAGCATAAAGCCTGGGAGTTTGTTACTCCTCTCCAGCTCCTCCAGCAAAGAGAGGATATAAACCAGCCTTATGCTTACTGCACAGGGACATCTGGATTGGGATTCCTCTGTACAGCTGACTCCTCTGTGACTCCTTGGTACATACAGGGACCTCTTGTGGGAAGAGAGCAATGCGGTGAAGCAATATGAGGACAGTTTGCTGTATGAGGGAGGGACGTGAATATTAACATGGGTGGTCTAGTTCTTTTGTTTGCCCTTCCCCAGGCAGCTATGACATGGAAGATGCGTGACTAGCCCACAGAAGAGCTGTTTTACTGATCAAAACATGCTGCAGTAAGATTTCTACTTAGAAATAACGACTTCCAAGGATTTATGCTGCTGGACAGTGCCTTACTGAAGTTAACTGCTTATAACAAACTTGAAGTGGTGAACTGAATTAGTTACTTGTTTGAGCAAAACATGTTACGGACTTGCAAACCAAATTATGAACTAGCTGGTTCTCACTGAACATGTATATGGTAGGAGTCACTCTTTTCCTAACCAGGCGCAGCTGGCACACAAACTTCTTGTGTGACTGATAGCAGGCACAGAAAGTTTCTCCGCTGAGAAGCACAAAACCCATTTTGAGCATCAGAAGGAGTGGAACTGCTTCAGTTGAAATAAGAGTAAAGGAAACAGGAAAGAAAGGGGCTAGAGGACTGCAGCTGGCTGTGATGGGCTCTGTAGGTCAGCAGTTTTGTATTTGCTGAATACAGCTGGATTTTGAATAAGGAGGGGAGAAAGAGGAAGAGCAGGATTTGGAAACTGGCTCGCATCCATCCAAAGCAGTAACATGCAACCCAGGGAAAAAGTAATAAATACCAGGTACAATGCTAATAGTCTTTTATAAAGGATAATTCAACGATACAGCCTCCTTACTGTGCTGCCAGCAGCCTGGGTGTTACCAGAGGCTGAAGACAGGCAGGCAAGCAAGAGGGCAAGGAGTAAGGAGGTCAGCAGCCTTGCCTAGCTGTGAATGCCTTGTTCAAGACCCTGTTTAAACCCCTGCTCCCAGCCAACAAACACACACAGGGAGACAGGAGTTAGTCAATGCTCCATGCAATTTGTCTATTAGCTGTGTCCTGGGCAAACCACAGCAGTGGTATCCATTGCCCAGTTCCTCTTAGTCCTCCAAAAACAGAAGAGGAATTGGCTAGAGTTCTGATTTCTGTCCTTCACTTTCCTGAAAGCTGTCTTGCTCTCCTCTCATTCAGTGTCACTGCTCATAAGAAATTTCATTCAGTCATTGTCTCTCTTCAGCATAGAGAAGAGAAGGCTCAGCAAGGTCTTCATCACAGTATTCTAATACTCAAATGGTGCCTACAGAGAGAATGGAGTCTCTGCATGAGCATCCACAAAGAAAAGACAAAGGGCCATGTGTACAAGTTGCACAAGGAGAAGTTTAATGTCAACACAAGAAATAAATTTCTTACAGTAAGAACAATTAACCACTGGAACAGCTTCCCCAGGGACAAGGTAGAATCTCTTCCAACCTGGTCTGCTCTATGATTCTGTGACTAGCTATGCCCCCAAAATCCTACTTCCATGCAGACTCATTCCCAGAGCTTTCCATTCAGACCTCCAAAACTGTCCACATAATCTACTCTCTCCATCTGAGGATAAGATTATCTTAGAAAAAACTACATTAGAAGGGACTCTTGGAGCTCATCTGGTCCAAATGTTGCTCAGAGCAGGATGCTCAATCTTCTACAGTTGTGTTTTTAATATCTTTGAAGATGAAGCCCTTCTGGGCAATCTGTGCCAGATCACACTCATAGTTAATTTTCTCCTCCCTAAATATATATAATCAGAATTTCATATGTTGCAAATTATGTCTCTTCTTCTATCAATGTGCACCTTTGAAAAGACTATGACTCTGACACTTCTGTTTTCTCCTATAGGGCAGTTGTAGACAGCAGTAAGATCCCCCTGAACAGTCACAGATATCTCCACTTCTCACATATACACTGATCCACCTTGCTGTGCATCTTGGTGGCCCTCCAGGGGACTTGCTTCAGCATGTCCATGCCTTTCTTGCAATGGGGAGCCCAAAGCCAGACACACTACTTCACATCTCATTTCATGTGTTGTGCATGCAGAGTAATAATCTCTTCCTGCTAAGCTAGGTCCACCTGAAATCACCCAGGAAGCACAGCACAAGATTAGAACAAAATGCCCTAGAAATATGTGCCCAAATGTGAGCAAAATATACAGATTTTTTTCTGTGAGTGGACTAGCACTGAAACAAGCTGAGAGTTGAGCACCTGAGCCCAGAGCAGTAGCAGGCATACAGGTTAAGACATACCAGCCAGTCGAGTGTGACTGCATAGAAATGAGAAGAGAAAGGTAGGGAACATCATAATATTTCAGAGCACATAACCATTGGAATATTAGTATGAAGCTGCTACAACTGAGCTTGAATTACTGCAGATCCTAACAGGAATAAAACAGCAGTAATTTGCCCATTATGATATAATAAGGAACTGTATCACACAAACACAGATTTTCTTAATACCAGTGCAGCATGATTAAACAGTGTGCAATACCAGCACGAACCAATCAGAAAATGGGCCAAAAGTGGAATAAACCAAATGACTGCAGAGGCATTTCTATAATCCAGTATATATTAAACAAAACAAAACAAAAACAAAACTTCAATCCATTGAATCTTTGCCAAGAGATTACATATTTGCATCTGCTATACAGACCTATGATATCCATCAAATAAAATTATTTATTGTTCTGCAAAGGTTCATCTCTAATGCACAGCAGTGAAGCCTGCACATATCTAGAAATGAAATCAGCTAATAACAGGAAGTTTGAATTTCTGAGTTGCTAGGAAGGAACTGCACATATACATGGGAGAAAAAAATAGTGATATATCTACCACTTTTGCAAGAAACTCTCTTAGCAAAGAGCCATTTTAGTATTAGAACCATGAGGTCTACTTGAGACATGGTAGCAGCAGTAAGTGTAGAGAAAACAACAGCCTGGAGGGAACTGCTTTCATCAGGACTGCAAATGCTGATTCTGCTAATAAAAATTCTGTTAATAAAAACAAAAATTAAAAAATT